>VHIU01000344.1:0-52312 GCA_010577795.1 Isatis tinctoria | reverse complement strand
TTACGAGTTGTAAGCTTTCCTTTTCTGTTGAGTCGGCCTTAGGGCTAGCTGATAGAGCTATTAAAGCTCCCTTGCAGCCGTGTATATTTTGCAGACCTACTATCAATAAAATAACGCAGTTCAACCTAGTTCTTAGCCGCCGCCTAAGAAAGTGTTCTTGCTTGTTCTTGTGTGAAGGAGAGTAGCCAAGAGAAGCGTTGCTGTATCAAGGAGTCTTTCATCCTCCTTGTGGTGCCATCGATCCATCATCAACTCCATCAACCGTTCCTTCAAGAGAGAGCCTTCGTGCCAGCTTGAGGAATCCATATCAACTTCAAGCCTTGCGTCCCAAGTCTTGTCGAACCATCATCCATCCAACAACCATCACGAGGAGGCGAAAGCCAGCGTGTGGTTCCATCCTCCCCCTTGATCCAGACCGCATATAAGTCTCACCACCGAGTCTTATATCATACTCCTAGACCTAAAAAGAATCGTGATATAACATGTTTTAAATGTCAGGGCAAAGGACATTATGCCAATGAGTGCCCAAACCGTCGTGTGATGCTGATCAACGACCAAGGAGAGTATGAGACCGAAGATGAACAAGAGCCAGAACCAACTGATTCTGAAGGAGAGATAACCGATTATCCTGAAGTGGGAGAGATATTGGTTACAAGGAGAGCTCTTAGTGCCATGTTTGAACCTGAAACCGTTCAAAGAGAGAACATCTTTCACACAAGATGCAACATACAGTCAAAGGTATGTAGTTTGATTATTGATGGTGGTTCTTGCACTAACGTGGCTAGCAAGTATCTTGTTGATAAGTTAGGTCTCAAGACAACTAAGCACCCCAAGCCATACCGACTTGATGAGGTCATCGAAGCTCAAGTACCCATAGTGAGACAAGGACCACGGACCAGGTCAGGAACTAGAGTACTAAGAGAAGAATTCAACCAAGCTATTGAAGCTCTACTAAGCATTCAAGACAAGGAGGACAACAACTTCAAGACTACGGTCGAAGACCATGAAGAGGAAGCTTATACAATTCAAGTCGGACCAACTAATGGAATAGCTCTTCTCCAAACCAACAAGGAACTTTCCTTATTCACCATCACGCCAACTTAAGGGTCAAGCCAAGGTGAGCGGTTCAATTCGATTATTTGTCTAACTAGTTTCTTGTCTTTGGTTTATTTCAGGTTCGGTTATTAGCATAGGTTTATTTTAATTTCTTAGTCTTGTTTTGGTCATGGCCGAGTCTGTTGTTGCCATTTATAGAAAGTCCTAGTAGAGTCAATGTATTGTCGTTTTGCTTCAAGACCCCTAGAAGGGCAAAGCTGCATTGGACTCTTATAAAGTCCCCTCTAAGCAGCCGTGTATCTTTTAACCTAGATCAATAAACAACCGAACTTTCTTCTTCATTGAAGCAGCCGCAAGCTCTTGTTCTTGCAAAGAGAGATCGTGTGAAGCCATCTCTTGTTCTGTCTTATCAAAGCTTAGTCCATAAAGCTTTGTGGTGACCTCGATTCCACCTTGTTCTCTTGTCCATTCATCCAACGACTTAACCAGAGAGTTACACAACCAACTGGTCAAGTTCCATCATCAATCCACTTCGTATCCATTCCTTGTTCGAGTTGGGAGAGTTACACAACCAACAGCTCGGATCCATCAACCTATCCTAGCCCTTGTGCCCGTATCATCTGGTATCAGAGCCAAAGGTTCCTGCCTTTGGATTCACATCAGGTTGATCGGATCTCTTGTTTCTTTTTCGTTTTGTCTTGTTCGTTTGCTTGCATCTTAAATCAAAAAAAAAAAAAATCATTCATAGTTCTTGTTTCTTTCATTTGCATAGCCAAAGAAAAACCATAAAAAGGATTCGCTTATTGTTAGTTCTTGTCGGAGTTGTTCATCCATAGCCGCCTACTCTTTGCTTGTAATCGACTAGGACTAGGGTGTAGCATCGACTTTCCTTAGTTGCATCCATTTTCAAAAAAAAAGAGAAAGAAAACCAAATCATATTGCCTTTTAATAATTCCGTGTTGCACAAGTTGTTCATTCATTGCTTGCATATTTCCATATTGCATCCGAGTAGTTTTCCTTTTCTTTTCCTTTCGTTTATTTGTTTGATATTTTTGTGAGAACCCATTTGCACTTGATCCTTTGAGTGTTCGTGGGCGCAGGAGTCATGGGAGAGGAAGCTAACAACACGCAGCTGCAGATGAACCAGCTCCTTGATGCCATGAGAGGCATAACCGAGCGATTAACTCAAATAGAGCAAAGGCAACAACAAGTGCCTTTCCACCGACGAGTTGTTCAAAACCCTAGGCGCAACTTGAGACAAGAGAGGGAAGACTCAACTGATGAGGACATGCCACACCTTGAGGATGATCCACCTAATGGGAACGATCGGAGACAAGACCCACGCGGGCAAGGAGGAACCGAGGAAGAGATAGAAGCCGAGATCGAGACAGAGACCGAGGCAGAGATGAGGATAGACGTGGAGGTAGAGACATCAAGCTTACTCCACCTACCTTTGCTGGAAAGGTTAACCCGAGGCAACATGGATTGGGAAAGAAGGATGGAGCATATATTTGACTACTACCAATACTCGGAGACCAAGAAGGTTACCCTAGCTGCAGCTCAATTCACGGACAATGCTCTCACTTGGTGGGATAGAGAAGTCTCTGAACGTAGGAGACAGAGAAGAGGAGCAATCACGACTTGGGAAGACATGACATATCACCTACGCAAGAGGTACATTCCCACTTATTATTTGAGAGACTTACAAAAACGTTTTAGAAAACTTTCGCAGGGATCTAAGACTGTTGAAGAGTACTATGAGGAGTTTGAAACCATCAAGAACCGATTGGAACTTCAAGATTCGGAGGAGACTTTGATGGCACAATTCGTAGATGGTCTCAATGATAAGATAGCTAGGAAAGTGGAGTGGCAAAACTATGAGCACATGGAAGACTTGTTACACTTTGCCATACAGGCCGAGCAACAAGCTAAGAAGAAGGCCAACTCTTCACGAAATAAATCCACATGGAACCAATCATACACCAAACCGCAAGACAAAGGAAAGACTCCTGAAGTGGATAACCGTTTCAAGAAATCAACTGCTGGACCATCTAAACCGGCTCCACCTGAGCAAGGTAAGACTCCTAACCCACGATCTAGAGACATTACTTGTTTCAAATGTCAGGGAAAGGGGCATTACGCCAGAGAGTGTCCAAATCAAAGGGTGATGTTCTTGAGAGACAATGGAGAGTACGAATCTGCGGATGAAGCTGATGTAGAGTCAGCCGGTTCTGAAGAAGAGATAACCGACTACCCTGAAGTTGGTGAGGTCTTGGTAATCCGGAGAGCTCTCAGTGCCTTGTATGATCCTGAAACCATTCAGAGGGAAAACATCTTTCATACAAGATGTAGCGTAAGTAACAAGGTATGTAGTCTCATTATTGATGGAGGCTCTTGCACTAACGTAGCTAGCAAGTACCTTGTGGATAAGTTAGGTCTTGAGAAGACAAAGCATCCAAAGCCGTATCGTTTAAGATGGCTCAATGACTCCACGGAGGTGAGGATTGCGGAACAAGTAATTGTATCATTCAGCATTGGGAAGTATAGTGATCAAGTCAAGTGTGATGTGGTACCAATGCAAGCTGGGCATCTTCTACTTGGGAGGCCTTGGCAATTCGATAAAGAGACCTTACACAATGGTCGCACCAACTATTACTCTTTCACACACAATGGGAAGAAGCATAATCTGGCGCCTCTTACACCAGCTGAAATACACGAGATGCAACAAGCCATGGACCAGGGATTTAAGCTAAGTAAAACTAGTTTGTTTGTTTCTCCTAGTAGTGTTCTTAAATCTATTGAACACAAACAACAGGTATTACTCATGATCTTTAGAGAAAGCTATTTTTCAGGTGAAGACACGAATTCGGAGCTGCCAAACGAGATGAACCAGCTATTGGAGAAGTATAAAGACGTCTTTCCTGAAGAGATGCCACCAGGACTTCCACCTATTAGAGGGATTGAGCATCAGATTGATTTTGTACCTGGAGCACCCATACCTAACCGACCGGCTTATAGAGTAAACCGGAGGAGGCTAAAGAGTTGGAAGCTCAGGTTCAGGAGCTCATGACCAAAGGTTACATCAGGGAGAGTCTCAGCCCTTGTGCCGTGCCTGTTTTATTAGTACCAAAGAAGGATGGCACTTGGCGAATGTGTGTGGACTGCCGAGCCATCAACAACATCACCATCAAGTATAGACATCCGATTCCAAGGCTAGATGACATGCTAGATGAACTGAGTGGAGCTACAATCTTCTCTAAAATAGACTTGAAAAGCGGATACCACCAAGTCAGAATGAAGGAAGGGGATGAGTGGAAGACTGCCTTCAAGACCAAACAAGGTCTATACGAATGGCTTGTAATGCCATTTGGTCTTACCAACGCACCAAGCACCTTCATGCGACTCATGAACCAGGTTCTAAGGGCTTACATTTGTAAATTTGTAGTGGTTTATTTTGATGATATCCTTATCTATAGCCATTGCTTAACTGACCATGTTAGCCATCTGGAACAAGTATTGGAAACACTTAGGCGAGAAGGGTTGTTTGCAAACCTTAAGAAATGCATTTTCTGCACTGATCAATTGGTGTTTTTAGGGTTTGTTGTGAGTTCACAGGGACTTAAGGTGGATGAAGAGAAGATCAAAGCTATTCAAGAGTGGCCAACACCTTCTACCATCGGACATGTCAGGAGTTTTCATGGGCTGGCTAGTTTTTATAGGCGTTTTGTCAAGGATTTCAGCACCATAGCCGCGCCTTTGACGTCTGTGATCAAGAAGGATACTGCCTTCACATGGGGACCAGCTCAAGAAGACGCATTCAAGAAGCTCAAGGAGAGCTTGACTCAAGCACCGGTTCTAGTACTTCCTAACTTTGATAAACCCTTTGAGATTGAATGTGATGCATCAGGTACCGGGATAGGAGCAGTCTTAACACAAGGAGGCAAACCCGTAGCTTACTTCAGTGAGAAGCTAACTGGAGCAACCATCAACTACCCAACCTATGATAAGGAGCTTTACGCACTGGTGAGATCGTTGGAGACATGGCAACATTACTTGTTGTCCAAGGAGTTTGTTATCCACACTGACCACGAGACACTTAAGCACTTAAGAGGCCAGACTACACTTAAGAAGAGGCATGCTAGGTGGTTGGAGTTTGTGGAGACCTTCCCATACGTTATCAAGTACAAAAAGGGAAAGGAGAATGTGGTGGCCGATGCTCTTTCAAGGCGGTACGCTCTCATCTCAACCATGGAAGCTAAGATCATGGGGTTTGAGCATATCAAGGAGGCGTATGAGACTGATCCAGACTTTCAAGAGCTCTATCAAGACACCACTAAAGCCGCCTTTGGAGTTTTCTACCAACAAGATGGGTTTCTATTCAAGGAGAAGCGTTTGTGCATCCCACAAGGCTCCATGAGGGAACTAATCACGAGAGAAGCTCATGGTGGAGGTTTGATGGGGCATTTTGGGAGAGACAAAACTTTGAGCGTATTGATGGAACACTTCTACTGGCCGCACATGAGACGAGATGTGGAGAAGCTATGTGCCAAATGCATTACATGTCTGAAAGCCAAGTCCAGGTTACATCCTAACGGTTTATACATGCCTTTACCAATTCCTAATGCACCATGGGTGGACATTTCTATGGACTTTGTTCTAGGCTTGCCTAAGATACACCACAAAGATTCCATTTTTGTAGTGGTAGACAGGTTCTCCAAGATGGCACATTTCATACCATGTGCAAAAACCAATGATGCAACACAAACGGCTGATCTATTCTTTAAGGAGGTTGTGCGCTTACATGGAGTGTGCAAGAACGATAGTTTCTGATCGTGACACCAAGTTTCTAAGCCATTTCTGGAAGACATTGTGGAAGAAGCTTGGCACCAAGCTCTTATTCTCTACAACTTGCCATCCTCAGACAGATGGGCAAACCGAGGTAGTAAACCGAACACTCTCCACCTGTTGAGAGCTACGGTTGGTAAGAATCTTAAGAATTGGTTGAGTTGTTTACCTTTCATTGAATTCGCTTATAATCATGCCAAACACTCTGCTACTGACCATTCTCCCTTTGAAGTTGTGTATGGATTTAATCCTATTACCCCTTTAGATCTTATCACTTTGCCACAAGCTATCTATTCAAGTCCAGATGCAGAGACCAAAGCCAACTTCGTAAAGAAGCTCCACCAACAAGTGAAAGAGAGCTTGGAGAAGAAGACCGAAGTGTATAGGTCCAAGGCTAACAAAGGACGAAAGGAGCTTACATTTGAGCCTGGAGACTGGGTGTGGCTACACATGAGACATGAGCGATTTCCCACACAAAGAAAATCCAAGCTTGCACCAAGAGGAGATGGACCATTCCGAGTTTCAGAAAAGATCAATGACAATGCCTACAAGCTGGAGCTGCCAGGTGAGTACAATGTGTCTACAACTTTTAATGTTGCTGATCTAGTTCCTTATGATGCAGATGAAACTGTTCTGAGGTCAGAACCTTCTCAAGGGGGAGGGAATGATGAGGTCATCGAAGCTCAAGTACCCATAGTGAGACAAGGACCACGGACCAGGTCAGGAACTAGAGTACTAAGAGAAGAATTCAACCAAGCTATTGAAGCTCTACTAAGCATTCAAGACAAGGAGGACAACAACTTCAAGACTACGGTCCAAGACCATGAAGAGGAAGCTTATACAATTCAAGTCGGACCAACTAATGGAATAGCTCTTCTCCAAACCAACAAGGAACTTTCCTTATTCACCATCACGCCAACTTAAGGGTCAAGCCAAGGTGAGCGGTTCAATTCGATTATTTGTCTAACTAGTTTCTTGTCTTTGGTTTATTTCAGGTTCGGTTATTAGCATAGGTTTATTTTAATTTCTTAGTCTTTGTTTTGGTCATGGCCGAGTCTGTTGTTGCCATTATAGAAAGTCCTAGTAGAGTCAATGTATTGTCGTTTTGCTTCAAGACCCCTAGAAGGGCAAAGCTGCATTGGACTCTTATAAAGTCCCCTCTAAGCAGCCGTGTATCTTTTAACCTAGATCAATAAACAACCGAACTTTCTTCTTCATTGAAGCAGCCGCAAGCTCTTGTTCTTGCAAAGAGAGATCGTGTGAAGCCATCTCTTGTTCTGTCTTATCAAAGCTTAGTCCATAAAGCTTTGTGGTGACCTCGATTCCACCTTGTTCTCTTGTCCATTCCATCCAACGACTTAACCAGAGAGAGTTACACAACCAACTGGTCAAGTTCCATCATCAATCCACTTCGTATCCATTCCTTGTTCGAGTTGGGAGAGTTACACAACCAACAGCTCGGATCCATCAACCTATCCTAGCCCTTGTGCCCGTATCACGACTGAAATGGCTAAATGATGACACGGTGTTGAGGATTGGAGAACAAGTATCCGTGCCTTTCAGTATAGGCAAGTACACGGATGAAGTTAAGTGCGATGTGGTTCCCATGGAAGCTGGACATCTCTTATTGGGAAGACCTTGGCAATATGACAAGGATACTCTTCACCATGGGCGAACTAACTTCTACTCATTCAGCCATCACAACCGCAAGCACAACTTAGCTCCTCTTACACCACAAGAAGTGTTTGAAATGCAAAAATCCATGAACCAAATAAACAAGGCTCGTAAGACCAACTTGTTTATTACTCCAACTTCGGTTTGTAAAGCTATTGATTGCAAAACGCAGGTGCTACTAATGGTCTTTAGAGAATGTTTGCTTTCAGGTCCAATAGGTTCGGAGCTGCCGACCGAAGTTAAAGAGATTCTCAAGCAATTTGGAGATGTGTTTCCTGATGAGATTCCAGCTGGTTTACCTCCAGTCCGAGGCATTGAGCATCAGATAGATCTATTCCAGGAGCTCCATTGCCAAACAGACCTGCGTATAGAGTTAATCCAGAAGAGTCTAAAGAGCTAGAGAAGCAAGTCCAAGAGTTGATGTCAAAAGGATACATCCGGGAGAGTCTAAGTCCTTGTGCCGTGCCAGTCTTGTTGGTACCAAAGAAGGATGGAACTTGGAGGATGTGTGTGGATTGCCGAGCTATAAACAACATCACAATCAAGTATAGGCATCCAATACCACGCCTTGATGACATGCTAGACGAACTAAGTGGAGCCACAATCTTTTCAAAGATTGATCTTAAAAGCGGCTATCATCAAGTTCGAATGAAGGAAGGTGATGAATGGAAGACAGCCTTTAAGACCAAGAGAGGCTTATACGAGTGGCTAGTCATGCCATTTGGACTCACCAATGCTCCAAGTACATTCATGAGACTCATGAATCACGTGCTAAGAGCATACATTTGTAAGTTTGTTGTTGTTTACTTTGATGATATTCTTATATACAGCACTTGCTTATCGGATCATTTGATCCATCTTGAGAAGGTTTTAAACACTCTGAGGGTAGAAGGCCTATACGCCAACCTCAAGAAGTGTACCTTCTGTACTGATCAAGTAGTCTTCCTAGGGTTTGTTGTAAGTTCTCAGGGTTTGCAAGTAGATGAGGAGAAGATCAAAGCAATCCGAGATTGGCCAACACCAACAACCATAGGACATGTGAGAAGTTTCCATGGGCTAGCCAGCTTCTATAGGCGGTTTGTCCGAGACTTTAGCACCATTGCAGCCCCACTAACATCCGTTATCAAGAAGGACGTTGCCTTCAAATGGGGAGAAGAACAAGAGCAAGCTTTTCAGAAGCTTAAGGATCGTTTGATTCAATCACCGGTTTTGTGTTTGCCTGACTTTGATAAAACCTTTGAGATTGAGTGTGATGCCTCAGGAACAGGAATTGGAGCTGTTCTCACTCAAGGAGGCAAACCGGTGGCATTCTTTAGTGAAAAGCTTCATGGAGCTTCACTAAACTATCCTACTTATGACAAGGAGCTATATGCACTTGTAAGATCTCTTGAAACTTGGCAACATTACTTATTATCTAAAGAGTTTGTTATTCATACAGATCATGAGACTCTAAAGTACCTAAGAGGCCAAACATCACTCAAGAAGAGACACGCAAGGTGGCTCCAATTCGTAGAGACATTTCCCTATGTCATTAAGTACAAGAAGGGGAAAGAAAACATTGTAGCTGATGCACTCTCCAGGAGGCATGCCCTGATAGCTACGATGGAGGCCAAGGTTTTGGGCTTTGAGCACATCAAAGACCTATACCAAGATGATCCCGACTTCAAAGACACCATCCAACTGTGCAACAAGGGCGCAATAGGTCCATTCTATTTGCAAGATGGTTTTCTTTTCAGGGATAAGAGACTGTGCATTCCACAAGGATCAATGCGTGATCTAATACTAAGGGAAGCACACGGAGGAGGCCTCATGGGACATTTCGGAGTTGATAAAACATTGAGCATTGTGATGGAGCACTTCTTTTGGCCACGCTTGAAGAGAGACGTGGAGCGCTTCTGTGCTAAGTGTATCACATGCCTCCGAGCTAAATCCAGGTCACATCCACATGGTTTGTATACTCCATTACCTATTCCTAACATGCCATGGGTAGATGTTTCTATGGACTTTGTCTTAGGATTGCCAAGCATAAGAAAGAAGGATTCGATCTTTGTTGTTGTTGATCGATTCTCAAAGATGGCTCACTTCATCCCATGCAACAAGACCAATGATGCTACGCAAATAGCTGATTTGTTCTTCAAGGAGGTGGTGAAGTACCATGGCATTCCCCGCACCATAGTGTCAGACCGAGACACCAAGTTTCTAAGCCACTTTTGGAGAACACTATGGAGGAAGCTAGGCACAAAGCTTCTCTTCTCAACAACTTGCCATCCACAAACAGATGGACAAACTGAAGTTGTCAACCGCACTCTCTCAACCCTTTTAAGGGCTACGGTTGGTAAAAACTTAAGGAATTGGCTTGATTGTTTACCTTTCATTGAGTTTGCTTATAATCGTGTGCCACACTCTCTACTAAACTCTCTCCTTTTGAAGTTGTCTATGGTTTTAAACCAAATACTCCACTAGATCTTATGCCTTGGAACACAAAGAACAGATGATTAGCCAAGATGGAGTGGAGAAGGCCGAGTTTGTCAAGAAGATCCATGAGAAAGTTAGAGAGAACATAGAGAAGAAGAACAAGCAAACGAGGAGTATGTGAACAAGAAACGCAAGAAGGTCACCTTTGAAGAAGGAGATTGGGTTTGGCTACACATGAGGACAGAACGGTTTCCAAATGAAAGAAAGTCTAAGCTATCACCACGAGGAGATGGTCCCTTCAAAGTCCTGAAGAAAATAAATGACAATGCGTATCACATTGATCTGCCAGGTGAGTTTAAAATTTCTCATACATTTAATGTTTCTGATTTATCTCCCTTTGATGCAGATGAGACAATTCTGAGGACAGAATCTTCGCAAGGGGGAGGGGATGATGAGGAACTAGGAACCAACCAACCCATTCCCGTCATGAAGCAAGCTCCAAGAACAAGGTCCGGAACTAGAGACATGCGTGAGAGCTTCAACCTTGGAGTAGCAAGCTTATTCAATGGCCAGAACTTGGAAAACATCACGGATCAACTCAGCTCACTCCATCACCGAGGAACAAGCTGGAGAAGGGGAACCAAGTAAAGACCAAGCTACGGTTCAAGATCAAGAGAAAGGACCACCAACACTTCTGGAAGCTTATTATATACAAGTCGGTCCACATGATCAAGAAGAGGAATCACGAGAAGCATGGCCTATGTTATCAACTCGCCAAGGGAAGGAACTTGCCATATTCAGCATCCAAGCAGCTTAATGAAACGCTGCACTTCACACACGGTCCAATAAACCGTATAAGGTATGGTCTAAATCAATTCAATACATTATGATACTAACCGTGTGTTCATGTTTGAATCAGGTTCAATTAGTTAGCTAGTTATTTACGGTTTACTTAGCTTTGTAATTCGAATGAGTAGTTTTCTTTTCAGTACTTGTAATTTCTTGTATTTGCTTCAAGTCCCCAAGTAGGGCAAAGCTGCATCGGTTGTTTATAAGGCCTCTAGAGCAGCCGTGTATATTTACAACTCATATCAATAAAGAAACCGGAGCTTTTCATCTTTGAAAACCCTTTTGAAGTCTTGAGTTCGTGTGTAATATCGACCTTGAGCAATCTTGACTTATCAAAGCTTAGATCCATAAGGCTTTGTGGCGTCCTCAATCCATTCCATCAACCGATCCTGCCAAAGAGAGTTGAACAACCAGTTGGCTTGATCCCATATCACTCGCATCATTCGACCATCATCTAGCTTGAAGGAGAGCGTTGAACAACCAGCCTTCTTGCCCCATATCCACCCTCGTGCTTACATCACACTTGCCCTGACCAGAGTTGGTATCCCACCGGTTTCCAGCTTGCCTTAGATGAGGATACAGTGTATAACACTTCTCCTTAACATGTCCAGCCTTCTTGCAATGCTCGCAAAAGAGATGTGGATTCTTGAGGTATGACTTGTTGGCGCTTGCTTGTGAGACATTCACTTGTTCTGCTTTGTTGGCCAGAACAAGTTCTCCACCTTTTCCTCCAATAAGACCAATTGAACCTTGTTCCTTCTGGATCTGAGCACACACCTCATCCAAGCTAGGAAGCTTTACACCTCTCAAGATGTGCTTAATCAAATCGTTGTAAGATGGATTCAGCACCATGAGAAGAGCAAACACCCTATCTTGCTCTCGCCTTTCGTTGAGAACGCTTGCTTCAAGCGTGGGTGGTCTCAGCATTTCAAGTTCAGCCCAAAGAGATCTGAACTTGCCAAAGAACTTGTTGAACTCCATGTCTTCTTGGCTCAGATTGTTGATGGCTCTCTTAACCTCAAAGACTCTTGTAAGGTTAGAGACATTTCCAAACACATTCTTCAAAGTGTTCCATAGCTCCTTTGCTTCTTCACAATAGGAGTAGGCTTCAAGAACCGGCGCATCCAAGAGGCTTGAAGGATAGCTAAGACAGCTTGGTCTTCTTGAAACCACTTGTTGGTACCAACACACAGCTGCTTCATCTTCTTCATCTTGATCGCCGGTTAACTCTTCAACATGGCTCCAAACGCCACGACCACACAAGACAGCTTTCGCGGTTCTAGCCCAAAGGAGATAGTTTTCTCCTCCCTTGAGAGTCACCGGAAGCACAACATTCTTTCCCTCTTCCAAACCCATTGTTTCAAGCAAGAACAGAACTTTTACACAAGGACAAAGCTATGGACCGTTGGGTAAAAGAGACTGAACGAGAAAGAAGTGAAACAAGAAAGGAATTTTGAAGAAGAGAAAGATAAACAAAGGTTTGAGCTGAACAACGATTCAAGAACAACTTTCAAGAATCGTTTTCAAGAACAAGATCCTGGGACAACAAAGCGTGTTTCAAACACAAGAAAAGAGAGACCAAGATTCGCAACCTGGCTCTGATACCATAAAGTAAATAAGAAAGCGGAAGTGATTAAGTGTTTGAGTGTTTGAGTGTTGAAGAACAAGTGAAGAACCAAGTGTGAAAGTGTAAAGAAAGAGAGTGTAGATCGAAAGTGAGAGAGTTTATGAATGAAAATGAAAGAAAATGTACATAAATAGGCAAAGCCTAGAGAGATCAAATTCAAAATAGAAAGTGACATAAAGAATAAACAAATAAAGATCTGATCGGTTCTGAGGAGAGAAAGGGACAGCTCCAAACGGCTAGGAGCTTAAGCAAACCCGTGACCCTTGCTTCCTTTGGAGTCAAAGAGCTTAACTCCACACGTGACTCGCCCTTCCTCTTCACTTAAATACTCTTCTTTATTCACAAAGGATGTGAAGACCTTCTAGAAGACATCTGTGATGTTTGGACACACAAACTACTTCACCAAGAAGAGGAATGGCTCGTTCTTCATACAGCATGTACGGACATGTACGGTCATTGACTTGTACGGACATGCTTCATTTCTTCTTCTCTTCAATAAAGCATGGGATACGAGTTTGTGTTCCAAAAGAGAACTTTAATGTGTACCTTATAAAAGCTTAGAAAGCATATTTGGGGTCCAAAAAATGTCCTATGAGGTTTCTAAACAAAACTATTTTCCCAAAACTTCTAATAAAGATAGAACGCGAAGCATGGGATACAAGTTTGTGTTCCAAAAGAGAACTTTAATGTGTACCTTATAAAAGCTTAGAAAGCATATTTGGGGTCCAAAAAATGTCTTACGAGGTTTCTAAGCAAAACTATTTTCGCAAAACTTCTTATAAAGGTAGAACGTGAAGCATGGGATACAAGTTTGTGTTCCAAAAGAGAACTTTAATGTGTACCTTATAAAAGCTTAGAAAGCATATTTGGGGTCCAAAAATATCCTATGACGTTTCTAAGCAAAACTATTTTCGTAAAACTTCTTGTAAAAATAGAACGCGAAGCATGGGATACAAGTTTGTGTTCCAAAAGAGAACTTTAATGTGTACCTTATAAAAGCTTAGAAAGCATATTTGGGGTCCAAAAAATGTCCTATGAGGTTTCTAAACAAAACTATTTTCCCAAAACTTCTAATAAAGATAGAACGCGAAGCATGAGATACAAGTTTGTGTTCCAAAAGAGAACTTTAATGTGTACCTTAAAAAAGCTTAGAAAGCATATTTGGGGTCCAAAAAATGTCTTATGAGGTTTCTAAGCAAAACTATTTTCGCAAAACTTCTTGTAAAAATAGAACGCGAAGCATGGGATACAAGTTTGTCTTCCAAAAGAGAACTTTAATATGTACCTTATAAAAGCTTAGAATGCATATTTGGGATCCACAAAATGTCCTTTGAGGTTTCTAAACAAAACTATTTTCGCAAAACTTCTTAATAAGGTAGAATGCGAAGCATGGGATACAAGTTTGTGTTCCAAATGAGAACTTTAATGTGTACCTTATAAAAGCTTAGAAAGCATATTAGGGGCCCAAAAAGTGTCCTATGATGTTTCTAAACAAAACTATTTTTCCAAAACTTCTTATAAAGATAGAACGCGAAGCATGGGATACAAGTTTGTGTTCCAAAAGAGAACTTTAATGTGTACCTTATAAAAGCTTAGAAAGCATATTTGGGGTCCAAAAAATGTCCTATGAGGTTTCTAAACAAAACTATTTTCCCAAAACTTCTAATAAAGATAGATTGCGAAGCATGGGATACAAATTTGTGTTCCAAAAGAGAACTTTAATGTGTACCTTATAAAAGCTTAGAAAGCATATTTGGGGTCCAAAAAATGTGTTATGATGTTTCTAAGCAAAACTATTTTCGCAAAACTTCTATAGAGAAGTGAAGCATGGGATACAAGTTTGTGTTCCAAAAGAGAACTTTAATGTGTACCTCATAAAAGCTTAGAAAGCATATTTTTGGTCCAAAAAATATCCTATGAGGTTTCTAAGCAAAACTATTTTCGCAAAACTTCTTGTAGAAATAGAACGCGAAGCATGGGATACAAGTTTGTGTTCCAAAAGAGAACTTTAATGTGTACCTTATAAAAGCTTAGAAAGCATATTTGGGGTCCAAAAAATGTCCTATGAGGTTTCTAAACAAAACTATTTTCCCAAAACTTCTAATAAAGAGTGAACGCGAAGTAATATGATTTCCCCTATGATCCTCACTTCAAAGGCTAAGTAAACACAAGTGTTCCGCGAAAGGAATAAATCAGATGAATGGTTTTGGTTTTAAAATGGAAACGATCAATAATTCGTAGGTAGTTATGATGAGTTGGATGGTTTATGGAAGAGATGAACTCGGTTGGGATAGAATGGGATAAGATGGATCGACGATAGATAATGGAACTTATACAAGTGATGGAAGACTTGCACAAGAACTTGTAAGACTCGATGATACAACACACAACGAATCCAACAAGGGTTTCACTCAGATACAACACACCGAATGAGATTGATCTAACTTGAGAGAGAGTTTGATTTTCAAAGATTAGATGATCTCGGCACAAAGGCCATAAGAGAGTATAAATAGGTTCAGGGAACAGGCTCCTTGAAACCTAAATCAAAACGCAAAGTTTTAAAGAAAACATAGTCTAGAGTTTTGACTAAGGACTGAAACAAATCAGTCCACAAGACTAAACACATGAGCAATCACGAGGTGCTACCTAGGCCTCATTAAAAACCTTGAAAGCCAAAACCCAATGGGACAAAAAACTTAACAAGGAAAAGAGCACCTAAAATAACACCAACTCATGTATTAGTCAGCTCGGATACAGACCATAGTGGTGAGTAGAGCTTGTTCTTGGATCTTGATTTGATTAAGTAAAGTCTCCACGGCATTGTGCAAGGCTTTGGTCTTGGATCTTGTCATTGGTCCTCTTAAAATCTCCATTCCATGATCAGCTACAAGCGATCCGTCCTCTTGTTCTTCTTGCTCAGCTGCACGCATTCCTTCCTCAGGTTCCTCTTGCTCAGGTTCTTCTTCAAGCTGGTCCATGATCATATCATCTCCTCCTCCTTTGAAAGGATTTGTCCTCAAATCCGGACCATCTGCACAAAAAGGAATAAGATCAGAAACATTAAACGTAGAGCTAACCTTGTACTTACCTTCAAGATCGATCTGATAGGCATTGTTGTTAATTCGTTTGATGATCTTGAAAGGACCATCGATCCTTGGCATGAGCTTGGATTTCCTTTCAGCTGGAAACCTTTCTTTTCTCAAATGAATCCACACCAAGTCGCCTTCTTCAAATATCTTCTCATGTCGCCCTTTGTTTGCATGTTTGGCATACAATTTTGTTTTCTCCTCCAAGTTCTTTTTCGTTTTCTCGTGAATCTGTTTCACCAAGTCTGCCTTTTTCTTTCCATCCATGCTTATCCTTTCACTCACAGGTAAAGGTATCAAATCCAAAGGAGAGATGGGATTGAACCCATAAACAATTTGAAAAGGTGAAAACTTAGTTCCAGAATGCACGGCATGATTATATGCAAACTCTATATGTGGTAAACATTCTTCCCATGATTTCAAATTCTTCTTAACTAATGCACGCAAGAGAGCTCCTAGAGTTCTATTGACTACTTCTGTCTGGCCATCAGTTTGGGGATGACATGTGGTGGAAAACATGAGCTTAGTGCCTAACTTAGACCACAAAGTTTTCCAGAAATAACTCAAGAACTTAACATCCCTATCCGAGACTATTGACTTAGGCATGCCATGAATGCGAACTATTTCTTTAAAGAACAAATTGGCTACATGCACAGCATCATCAGTCTTATGGCAAGCAACGAAATGAGCCATCTTAGAGAATCTATCCACAACCACAAATATGGAATCTCTACCAGTTCTAGTTCTAGGCAAACCCATAACGAAATCCATCGAAATGTCATGCCACGGATGAGATGGAATGGGTAAAGGAGTATACAAACCGTGAGCTTGTACTTTAGACTTAGCCTGTTTACATGTTGTGCATCTTCCACAAATTCTTTCTACATCACGTTTCATGTGAGGCCAATAGAAATGATCCTTCATAGTTTCCAAAGTTTTTGCAATACCGAAATGCCCCATTAAACCACCACCGTGAGCTTCCCTGATGAACAAATCCCTCATAGAACAATTAGGCACACAAAGACGGTTCTCATAGAAGAGGAACCCATCTTGTTGAAAGAATTTACCCGAAGGTGTTTTAGAACAAGCAGCATAACTCTCGGAAAAATCATTATCAAGTGAGTACAGTTCTTTAATCTGATCAAAGCCTAGCATCTTAACTTCAAGAGTGGAGAGTAGAGTGTACCTTCGTGACAATGCATCAGCAACCACATTGTCCTTACCTTGTTTATATTTGATTACGTATGGAAAAGTCTCAATGAACTCCACCCACCTCGCATGTCGTTTGTTTAGTTTGTGTTGCCCCTTGAGATGCTTCAAAGACTCATGATCAGTGTGAATCACAAACTCCTTTGGCCAGAGGTAGTGTTGCCAAGTTTGTAGAGCACGGACAAGGGCATACAACTCTTTGTCGTATGTAGGATAGTTGAGAGTAGCTCCTCCAAGCTTTTCACTGAAGAACGCAATGGGCTTCTTCTCTTGCATAAGTACAGCACCGATTCCTATCCCTGATGCATCACATTCAATTTCAAATGTTTTTAGAAAATCAGGAAGAATAAGAACAGGAGCATGAGTAAGTTTATGTTTAAGGAGTTGAAAAGAATCCTCTTGAGCTGTTCCCCATTTAAACCCAACATCCTTCTTAATAACTTCAGTCATGGGAGCTGCAATGTACTGAAGTCTTTTACAAATCGTCGATAGAAGCCTGCCAGTCCATGAAAACTCCTTACTTCTCCCACTGTCTTTGGGCTTGGCCAGTCACGGATTGCTTTTACCTTTTCCTCATCAACCTTAACTCCTTCAGTGCTTACTACAAAACCAAGAAAGATGACACTATCTGTGCAAAAGGTGCACTTCTTAAGGTTAGCATACAGCTTCTCTTGTCTAAGCAAGTCTAAAACTAATCCCAAATGCGTGATATGCTCTTCTAGACTTTTGCTATAGACTAAGATATCATCAAAGTAAACCACAACAAAGACTCCTATGTATGCTCTCATGACGTGATTCATTAGACGCATGAATGTGCTAGGAGCATTAGTGAGACCAAACGGCATTACAAGCCACTCATAAAGACCATGCTTAGTTTTAAATGCAGTTTTCCACTCATCACCCTCTTTCATTCTAATTTGATGATAGCCAGACTTCAAATCAATCTTAGAAAATATGCTAGACCCATGCAACTCATCTAACATATCATCTAATCTAGGAATAGGGTGGCGATACTTCACTGTGATGTTGTTTATTGCACGGCAATCAACACACATTCTCCAGCTTCCATCTTTTTTTGGAACTAGAAGAACTGGTACAGCGCAAGGACTCATGCTCTCACGGATGTGCCCCTTTGCCATAAGTTCCTCAATCTGCCTTTGCAACTCTTTTGTTTCAACCGGATTGGTGCGATAAGCAGATCGGTTTGGGAGTGAAGCTCCAGGGATGAAGTCTATCTGATGTTCTATGCCACGGACTGGAGGTAGTCCATCTGGTGTTTCTTCTGGAAAGACATCTTTGTAATCCTGCATAAGTGCTTTAAGTTCACTCGGATAGACCGGTGGCTGATTAGCTTCACACATTAGTGATTCTTTAAACACAAACAAAAGAATAGGTTGTTAAGATGAAGAGATTTCTTTACCTCACCAGCCTTAGCAAAGAAATTCGGATGCTTAGTTGGTTTCTTACTTTTTTTCTGATCAGCATAAATTTCTTGTGGAGTCATAGGCACCAACACGTTCTTCTTGCCTTTGAAATTAAACGAGTGGCGGTTAGTGTATCCATCGTGCACAACTCTTCTATCTGATTGCCATGGTCTTCCTAAAAGGATATGGCTAGCTTCCATAGGTAACACATCACACAACACTTCATCTTTGTACTCGCCAATCTCCAAGGGAACCTTAATTTGCTCAGACACCTTCATTTCACCTTCATCATTCAACCAATTAAGCGTGTATGGTACCGGATGAGGTTGAGCTTTGAGATTGAGTTTCTTGACCATGGTTTCACTTGCTACATTGGTGCAGCTTCCTCCATCGATAATCAGACTACACACCTTGCCTTGTACAAGACACCGAGTATGAAACAGATTTTCTCTTTGTGCTTCCTCTTCGGTTTTACTTTGCATGCTCAACGTTCGTCTTGCAACAAGAAGTTCTCCTCTAACCGGTAGTAGTTCTGTTTCTTCAGGTGATTCTTCCTTTGTCTCATCCTCAGAAGTTACATCGCCATTGTCCAAGAGTACCATAGTGCGTTTGTTGATGCACTCGTAGGCATAGTGCCCAAGCCCTTGGCACTTGAAACATTTGACATCTCTGCTTCTTGTGCTGGCGTCTTTTGGTTTTGCTTTAGCATCTTGAGTAGAGGTAGACTCGGTTTTGATCGCTGGAGCTGCCTTGTTGTCTTTAGAGAACTTGGACTTATCATCCCGTGAGTAACTTGAACGGTATTGGCTAGAAGAGCCAAGAGATGATTTGTAAGATCCTTTCCTCTTTACTTGTTGCTCGTACATCACTGCTTTGTGAAGCATCTCTTCCAATTCCTCATAGTGTTGAGTCTCAAGACGATCCTGAATCTCACGGTTGAGACCGCCTAAGAAACGTGCCATGGTAGCTTCTTTGTGTTCCACAATGTCGGCTCTAAGCATTAGTTTTTCCATCTCTTGAAAGTACTCTTCCACAGTGCGTGTTCCTTGAGATAACCTACTGAGTCTTTGATGAAGGTCTCGGTTATAATGACTAGGAACGAATCTCTTCCTCATGAGATTCTTCATCTCATTCCACGAAGAAACTTCAAATTCTCCATTCCTCCTCCTTGTCGTAACCAATTGATCCCACCAGTTCAAGGCGTAATCATAGAACTCGGTTGCAGCAACTTTGATCTTGTTCTCTTCCGTATAGTGCTTTGCAACAAAGATGAGCTCAATCTTCTTTTCCCACTCCAGGTAGGCGTCCGGATCACACTTGCCGTAGAAGGGTGGTATCTTAAGCTTGATTCCAGCAAAGTTGTCTTTGGTGCGGTCTCTAGACTGCCTAGACCCTTTATGGCTGCTCCTTGACGAATCACTACTGCGATAATACTTGTCAGCTCCGGATCCATCTTCTACATTAATAGGTTCGTCAGACTTTTCTTTGGAATTCCCATCAACATGCTCTTTGCCAGATCTTCTATTTCTGTTCCTTCGACGCTCTTCTCGTTCATGTCGTCTGTACTCTACCTCAGCCTGAAACATCTTTCTTAACTCGGCAGATAAGGCTTCAAAGAGTAACTTGTTTGGATGCGCGGAACTTGTTTCTTCACCATCATCGTCAGACATGGTGCCTGAAATAACAAAACAGCAACTCGCAGTAAATAGTCCCTAATAAATCAAACAACACAGCAAGCAAGTACGGAATTGATCGCAACAAAATCAGATTCTCCACACGACCAGATCGATAACGTGGATTGCAAGAATACGAAAAGTCACTTGGTTTTGAATCGCCAAAACTTTAACAAAAAATTCGAGATCAAGATTAAACGCAAAGGAAAGTAACAGATCGAAGTCACAAACACAACTAACAACCCTAACAATAGATCTAACATCAATCGAATAGATCAAGTCGTGACTAGCAAGGAACCGAAAAGTCACTTTCGAAAACTCGATCAAATGAAGTAAAAACGAATCGTTTGAGATACTTAGCTTGTTGAAGCGTGCTCTGATACCAGATAATATGATTTCCCCTATGATCCTCACTTCAAAGGCTAAGTAAACACAAGTGTTCCGCGAAAGGAATAAATCAGATGAATGGTTTTGGTTTTAAAATGGAAACGATCAATAATTCGTAGGGTAGTGAATGAAGTTGGATGGTTTATGGAAGAGATGAACTCGGTTGGGATAGAATGGGATAAGATGGATCGACGATAGATAATGGAACTTATACAAGTGATGGAAGACTTGCACAAGAACTTGTAAGACTCGATGATACAACACACAACGAATCCAACAAGGGTTTCACTCAGATACAACACACCGAATGAGATTGATCTAACTTGAGAGAGAGTTTGATTTTCAAAGATTAGATGATCTCGGCACAAAGGCCATAAGAGAGTATAAATAGGTTCAGGGAACAGGCTCCTTGAAACCTAAATCAAAACGCAAAGTTTTAAAGAAAACATAGTCTAGAGTTTTGACTAAGGACTGAAACAAATCAGTCCACAAGACTAAACACATGAGCAATCACGAGGTGCTACCTAGGCCTCATTAAAAACCTTGAAAGCCAAAACCCAATGGGACAAAAAACTTAACAAGGAAAAGAGCACCTAAAATAACACCAACTCATGTATTAGTCAGCTCGGATACAGACCATAGTGGTGAGTAGAGCTTGTTCTTGGATCTTGATTTGATTAAGTAAAGTCTCCACGGCATTGTGCAAGGCTTTGGTCTTGGATCTTGTCATTGGTCCTCTTAAAATCTCCATTCCATGATCAGCTACAAGCGATCCGTCCTCTTGTTCTTCTTGCTCAGCTGCACGCATTCCTTCCTCAGGTTCCTCTTGCTCAGGTTCTTCTTCAAGCTGGTCCATGATCATATCACGAAGCATGGGATACAAGTTTGTGTTCCAAAAGAGAACTTTAATGTGTACCTTAAAAAAAGCTTAGAAAGCATATTTGGGGTCCAAACAATGTCTTATGAGGTTTCTAAGAAAATCTATTTTCGCAAAACTTCTTGTAAAAATAGAACGCGAAGCATGGGATACAAGTTTTTGTTCCAAAAGAGAACTTTAATGTGTACCTTATAAAAGCTTAGAAAGCATATTTGGGGTCCACAAAATGTCCTATGAGGTTTCTAAACAAAACTATTTTCCCAAAACTTCTAATAAAGATAGTACGCGAAGCATGGGATACAAATTGTGTTCCAAAAGAGAACTTTAATGTGTACCTTATAAAAGCTTAGAAAGCATATTTGGGGTCCAAAAATGTCTTACGAGGTTTCTAAGCAAAACTATTTTCGCAAAACTTCTTATAAAGGTAGAACGTGAAGCATGGGATACAAGTTTGTGTTCCAAAAGAGAACTTTAATGTGTACCTTATAAAAGCTTAGAAAGCATATTTGGGGTCCAAAAAATATCATATGACGTTTCTAAGCAAAACTATTTCGCAAAACTTCTTGTAAAAATAGAACGCGAAGCATGGGATACAAGTTTGTGTTCCAAAAGAGAACTTTAATGTGTACCTTATAAAAGCTTAGAAAGCATATTTGGGGTCCAAAAAATATCCTATGACGTTTCTAAACAAAACTATTTTCCCAAAACTTCTAATAAAGATAGATTGCGAAGCATGGGATACAAGTTTGTGTTCCAAAAGAGAACTTTAATGTGTACCTTATAAAAGCTTAGAAAGCATATTTGGGGTCCAAAAAATGTGTTATGATGTTTCTAAGCAAAACTATTTTCGCAAAACTTCTTATAGAACGTGAAGCATGGGATACAAGTTTGTGTTCCAAAAGAGAACTTTAATGTGTACCTTATAAAAGCTTAGAAAGCATATTTGGAGTCCAAAAAATATCCTATGAGGTTTCTAAGCAAAACTATTTTCGCAAAACTTCTTGTAGAAATAGAACGCGAAGCATGGGATACAAGTTTGTGTTCCAAAAGAGAACTTTAATGTGTACCTTATAAAAGCTTAGTAAAGCATATTTGGGGTCCAAAAAATGTCTTATGAGGTTTCTAAGCAAAACTATTTTCGCAAAACTTCTTGTAAAAATAGAACGCGAAGCATGGGATACAAGTTTGTGTTCCAAAAGAGAACTTTAATGTGTACCTTATAAAAGCTTAGAAAGCATATTTGGGGTCCAAAAAATGTCCTATGAGGTTTCTAAACAAAACTATTTTCCCAAAACTTCTAATAAAGATAGATTGCGAAGCATGGGATACAAGTTTGTGTTCCAAAAGAGAACTTTAATGTGTACCTTATAAAAGCTTAAAAAGCATATTTGGGGTCCAAAAAATGTGTTATGATGTTTCTAAGCAAAACTATTTTCGCAAAACTAATTATAGAACGTGAAGCATGGGATACAAGTTTGTGTTCCAAAAGAGAACTTTTATGTGTACCTTATAAAAGCTTAGAAAGCATATTTGGGGTCCAAAAAATGTCCTATGAGGTTTCTAAACAAAACTATTTTCCCAAAACTTCTAATAAAGATAGATTGCGAAGCATGGGATACAAGTTTGTGTTCCAAAAGAGAACTTTAATGTGTACCTTATAAAAGCTTAGAAAGCATATTTGGGGTCCAAAAAATGTGTTATGATGTTTCTAAGCAAAACTATTTTAGCAAAACTTCTTATAGAACGTGAAGCATGGGATACAAGTTTGTGTTCCAAAAGAGAACTTTAATGTGTACCTTAAAAAAGCTTAGAAAGCATATTTGGGGTCCAAAAAATGTCTTATGAGGTTTCTAAGAAAAACTATTTTCGCAAAACTTCTTGTAAAAATAGAACGCGAAGCATGGGATACAAGTTTGTGTTCCAAAAGAGAACTTTAATGTGTACCTTATAAAAGCTTAGAAAGCATATTTGGGGTCCACAAAATGTCCTATGAGGTTTCTAAACAAAACTATTTTCCCAAAACTTCTAATAAAGATAGTACGCGAAGCATGGGATACAAGTTTGTGTTCCAAAAGAGAACTTTAATGTGTACCTTATAAAAGCTTAGAAAGCATATTTGGGGTCCAAAAAATATCCTATGACGTTTCTAAGCAAAACTATTTCGCAAAACTTCTTGTAAAAATAGAACGCGAAGCATGGGATACAAGTTTGTGTTCCAAAAGAGAACTTTAATGTGTACCTTATAAAAGCTTAGAAAGCATATTTGGGGTCCAAAAAATATCCTATGACGTTTCTAAACAAAACTATTTTCCCAAAACTTCTAATAAAGATAGATTGCGAAGCATGGGATACAAGTTTATGTTCCAAAAGAGAACTTTAATGTGTACCTTATAAAAGCTTAGAAAGCATATTTGGGGTCCAAAAAATGTGTTATGATGTTTCTAAGCAAAACTATTTTCGCAAAACTTCTTATAGAACGTGAAGCATGGGATACAAGTTTGTGTTCCAAAAGAGAACTTTAATGTGTACCTTATAAAAGCTTAGAAAGCATATTTGGAGTCCAAAAAATATCCTATGAGGTTTCTAAGCAAAACTATTTTCGCAAAACTTCTTGTAGAAATAGAACGCGAAGCATGGGATACAAGTTTGTGTTCCAAAAGAGAACTTTAATGTGTACCTTATAAAAGCTTAGTAAAGCATATTTGGGGTCTAAAAATGTCTTATGAGGTTTCTAAGCAAAACTATTTTCGCAAAACTTCTTGTAAAAATAGAACGCGAAGCATGGGATACAAGTTTGTGTTCCAAAAGAGAACTTTAATGTGTACCTTATAAAAGCTTAGAAAGCATATTTGGGGTCCAAAAAATGTCCTATGAGGTTTCTAAACAAAACTATTTTCCCAAAACTTCTAATAAAGATAGATTGCGAAGCATGGGATACAAGTTTGTGTTCCAAAAGAGAACTTTAATGTGTACCTTATAAAAGCTTAAAAAGCATATTTGGGGTCCAAAAAATGTGTTATGATGTTTCTAAGCAAAACTATTTTCGCAAAACTAATTATAGAACGTGAAGCATGGGATACAAGTTTGTGTTCCAAAAGAGAACTTTAATGTGTACCTTAAAAAAGCTTAGAAAGCATATTTGGGGCCCAAAAAAGTCTTATGAGGTTTCTAAGCAAAACTATTTTCGCAAAACTTCTTGTAAAAATAGAACGCGAAGCATGGGATACAAGTTTGTGTTCCAAAAGAGAACTTTAATGTGTACCTTAAAAAAGCTTAGAAAGCATATTTGGGGCCCAAAAAAGTCTTATGAGGTTTGTAAGCAAAACTATTTTCGCAAAACTTCTTGTAAAAATAGAACGCGAAGCATGGGATACAAGTTTGTGTTCCAAAAGAGAACTTTAATGTGTACCTTATAAAAGCTTAGAAAGCATATTTGGGGTCCAAAAAATGTCCTATGAGGTTTCTAAACAAAACTATTTTCCCAAAACTTCTAATAAAGATAGAACGCAAAGCATGGGATACAAGTTTGTGTTCCAAAAGAGAACTTTAATGTGTACCTTAAAAAAGCTTAGAAAGCATATTTGGGGTCCAAAAAATGTCTTATGAGGTTTCTAAGAAAAACTATTTTCGCAAAACGTCTTGTAAAAATAGAACGTGAAGCATGAGATACAAGTTTGTGTTCCAAAAGTGAACTTTAATGTGTACCTTATAAAAGCTTAGAAATCATATTTGGGATCCACAAAATGTCCTTTGAGGTTTCTAAACAAAACTATTTTCGCAAAACTTCTTAATAAGGTAAAACGCGAAGCATGGGATACAAGTTTGTGTTCCAAACGAGAACTTTAATGTGTACCTTATAAAAGCTTAGAAAGCATATTAGGGGTCCAAAAAATGTCCTATGATGTTTCTAAACAAAACTATTTTTCCAAAACTTCTTATAAAGATAGAACGCGAAGCATGGAATACAAGTTTGTGTTCCAAAAGAGAACTTTAATGTGTACCTTATAAAAGCTTAGAAAGCATATTTGGGGTCCAAAAAATGTCTTATGAGGTTTCTAAGCATAACTATTTTCGCAAAACTTCTTGTAAAAATAGAACGCGAAGCATGGGATACAAGTTTGTGTTCCAAAAGAGAACTTTAATGTGTACCTTATAATAGCTTAGAAAGCATATTTGGGATCCACAAAATGTCCTTTGAGGTTTCTAAACAAAACTATTTTCACAAAACTTCTTAATAAGGTAGAACGCGAAGCATGGGATACAAGTTTGTGTTCCAAATGAGAACTTTAATGTGTACCTTATAAAAGCTTAGAAAGCATATTAAGGGTCCACAAAATGTCCTATTATGTTTCTAAACAAAACTATTTTTCCAAAACTTCTTATAAAGATAGAACGCGAAGCATGGGATACGAGTTTGTGTTCCAAAAGAGAACTTGAATGTGTACCTTATAAAAGCTTGGAAAGCATATTTGGGGTCCAAAAATTGTCCTATGAGGTTTCTAAACAAAACTATTTTCCCTAACCTTCTAATAAAGATAGAACGCGAAGCATGGGATACAAGTTTGTGTTCCAAAAGAGAACTTTAATGTGTACCTTATAAAAGCTTAGAAAGCATATTTGTGATCCAAAAAATATCCTATGAGGTTTCTAAGCAAAACTATTTTCGCAAAACTTCTTGTAAAAATAGAACGCGAAGCATGAGATACAAGTTTGTGTTCCAAAAGAGAACTTTAATGTGTACCTTATAAAAGCTTAGAAAGCATATTTGGGGTCCAAAAAATGTCTTATGAGGTTTCTAAGCATAACTATTTTCGCAAAACTTCTTGTAAAAATAGAACGCGAAGCATGGGATACAAGTTTGTGTTCCAAAAGTGAACTTTAATGTGTACCTTATAATAGCTTAGAAAGCATATTTGGGATCCACAAAATGTCCTTTGAGGTTTCTAAACAAAACTATTTTCACAAAACTTCTTAATAAGGTAGAACGCGAAGCATGGGATACAAGTTTGTGTTCCAAAGGAGAACTTTAATATGTACCTTATAAAAGCTTAGAAAGCATATTAGGGGTCCAAAAAATGTCCTATGATGTTTCTAAACAAAACTATTTTTCCAAAACTTCTTATAAAGATAGAACGCGAAGCATGGGATACAAGTTTGTGTTCCAAACGAGAACTTTAATGTGTACCTTATAAATGCTTAGAAAGCATATTAGGGGTCCAAAAAATGTCCTATGATGTTTCTAAACAAAACTATTTTTCCAAAACTTCTTATAAAGATAGAACGCGAAGCATGGGACACGAGTTTGTGTTCCAAAAGAGAACTTTAATGTGTACCTTATAAAAGCTTAGAAAGCATATTTGGGGTCCAAAAATTGTCCTATGAGGTTTCTAAACAAAACTATTTTCCCAAAACTTCTAATAAAGATAGAACGCGAAGCATGGGATACAAGTTTGTGATCCAAAAGAGAACTTTAATGTGTACCTTATAAAAGCTTAGAAAGCATATTTGGGGTCCAAAAAATGTCTTACGAGGTTTCTAAGAAAAACTATTTTCGCAAAACTTCTTATAAAGGTAGAACGTGAAGCATGGGATACAAGTTTGTGTTCCAAAAGAGAACTTTAATGTGTACCTTATAAAAGCTTAGAAAGCATATTTGGGGTCCAAAAAATTTCCTATTACGTTTCTAAGCAAAACTATTTTCGCAAAACTTCTTGTAAAAATAGAACGCGAAGCATGGGATACAAGTTTGTGTTCCAAAAGAGAACTTTAATGTGTACCTTATAAAAGCTTAGAAAGCATATTTGGGGTCCAAAAAATGTCCTATGAGGTTTCTAAACAAAACTATTTTCCCAAAACTTCTAATAAAGATAGAACGCGAAGCATGAGATACAAGTTTGTGTTCCAAAAGAGAACTTTAATGTGTAATTTAAAAAAGCTTAGAAAGCATATTTGGGGTCCAAAAAATGTCTTATGAGGTTTCTAAGAAAAACTATTTTCGCAAAACTTCTTGTAAAAATAGAACGCGAAGCATGGGATACAAGTTTGTCTTACAAAAGAGAACTTTAATATGTACCTTATAAAAGCTTAGAATGCATATTTGGATCCACAAAATGTCCTTTGAGGTTTCTAAACAAACTATTTTCGCAAAACTTCTTAATAAGGTAGAACGCGAAGCATGGGATACAAGTTGAGTTGTTCCAAATGAGAACTTTAATGTGTACCTTATAAAAGCTTAGAAAGCATATTAGGGGTCCAAAAATGTCCTATGATGTTTCTAAACAAAACTATTTTTCCAAAACTTCTTATAAAGATAGAACGCGAAGCATGGGATACAAGTTTGTGTTCCAAAAGAGAACTTTAATGTGTACCTTATAAAAGCTTAGAAAGCATATTTGGGGTCCAAAAAATGTCCTATGAGGTTTCTAAACAAAACTATTTTCCCAAAACTTCTAATAAAGATAGATTGCGAAGCATGGGATACAAGTTTGTGTTCCAAAAGAGAACTTTAATATGTACCTTATAAAAGCTTAGAAAGCATATTAGGGGTCCAAAAAATGTCCTATGATGTTTCTAAACAAAACTATTTTTCCAAAACTTCTTATAAAGATAGAACGCGAAGCATGGGATACGAGTTTGTGTTCCAAAAGAGAACTTTAACGTGTACCTTATAAAAGCTTAGAAAGCATATTTGGGGTCCAAAAAATGTCCTATGAGGTTTCTAAACAAAACTATTTTCCCAAAACTTCTAATAAAGATAGAACGCGAAGCATGGGATACAGTTTGTGATTCCAAAAGAGAACTTTAATGTACCTTATAAAAGCTTAGAAAGCATATTGGGGTCCAAAAAATTTCTTACGAGGTTTCTAAGAAAAACTATTTTCGCAAAACTTCTATAAAGGTAGAACGTGAAGCATGGGATACAAGTTTGTGTTCCAAAAGAGAACTTTAATGTGTACCTTATAAAAGCTTAGAAAGCATATTTGGGGTCCAAAAAATATCCTATGACGTTTCTAAGCAAAACTATTTTCGCAAAACTTCTTGTAAAAATAGAACGCGAAGCATGGGATACAAGTTTGTGTTCCAAAAGTGAACTTTAATGTGTACCTTATAAAAGCTTAGAAAGCATATTTGGGGTCCAAAAAATGTCCTATGAGGTTTCTAAACAAAACTATTTTCCCAAAACTTCTAATAAAGATAGAACGCGAAGCATGAGATACAAGTTTGTGTTCCAAAAGAGAACTTTAATGTGTACCTTATAAAAGCTTAGAAAGCATATTTGGGGTCCAAAAAATTTCCTATTACGTTTCTAAGCAAAACTATTTTCGCAAAACTTCTTGTAAAAATAGAACGCGAAGCATGGGATACAAGTTTGTGTTCCAAAAGTGAACTTTAATGTGTACCTTATAAAAGCTTAGAAATCATATTTGGGATCCACAAAATGTCCTTTGAGGTTTCTAAACAAAACTATTTTCGCAAAACTTCTTATAAGGTAAACGCGAGCATGGATACAAGTTTGTGTTCCAAACGAGAACTTTAATGTGTACTTATAATGCTTAGAAAGCATATTGGGGTCCAAAAATGTCCTATGATGTTTCTAACACAACTATTTTTCCAAAACTTCTTATAAAGATAGACGCGAAGCATGGGACACGAGTTTGTGTTCCAAAAGAGAACTTTAAATGTGTACCTTATAAAAGCTTAGAAAGCATATTTGGGGTCCAAAAATTGTCCTATGAGGTTTCTAAACAAAACTATTTTCCAAAACTTCTAATAAAGATAGAACGCGAAGCATGGGATACAAGTTTGTGATCCAAAAGAGAACTTTAATGTGTACCTTATAAAAGCTTAGAAAGCATATTTGGGGTCCAAAAAATGTCTTACGAGGTTTCTAAGAAAAACTATTTTCGCAAAACTTCTTATAAAGGTAGAACGTGAAGCATGGGATACAAGTTTGTGTTCCAAAAGAGAACTTTAATGTGTACCTTATAAAAGCTTAGAAAGCATATTTGGGGTCCAAAAAATTTCCTATTACGTTTCTAAGCAAAACTATTTTCGCAAAACTTCTTGTAAAAATAGAACGCGAAGCATGGGATACAAGTTTGTGTTCCAAAAGAGAACTTTAATGTGTACCTTATAAAAGCTTAGAAAGCATATTTGGGGTCCAAAAAATGTCCTATGAGGTTTCTAAACAAAACTATTTTCCAAAACTTCTAATAAAGATAGAACGCGAAGCATGGAGATACAAGTTTGTGTTCCAAAAGAGAACTTTAATGTGTAATTTAAAAAAGCTTAGAAAGCATATTTGGTTTCCAAAAATGTCTATGAGGTTTCTAAGCAAAACTATTTTCGCAAAATTCTTGTAAAAATAGAACGCGAAGCATGGGATACAAGTTTGTCTTACAAAAGAGAACTTTAATATGTACCTTATAAAAGCTTAGAATGCATATTTGGGATCCACAAAATGTCCTTTGAGGTTTCTAAACAAAACTATTTTCGCAAAACTTCTTAATAAGGTAGAACGCGAAGCATGGATACCAAGTTTGTGTTCCAAATGAGAACTTTAATGTGTACCTTATAAAAGCTTAGAAAGCATATTAGGGGTCCAAAAATGTCCTATGATGTTTCTAAACAAAACTATTTTCCAAAACTTCTTATAAAGATAGAACGCGAAGCATGGGAACATTTTGTGTTCCAAAAGAGAACTTTATGTGTACCTTATAAAAGCTTAGAAAGCATATTTGGGGTCCAAATTGTCCTATGAGGTTTCTAAACAAAACTATTTTCCCAAAACTTCTAATAAAGATAGAACGCGAAGCATGGGATACAAGTTTGGTGATCCAAAAGAGAACTTTAATGTGTACCTTATAAAAGCTTAGAAAGCATATTTGGGGTCCAAAAAATGTCTTACGAGGTTCTAAGAAAAACTATTTTCGCAAAACTTCTTATAAGGTAGAACGTGAAGCATGGGATACGAGTTTGTGTCCAAAAGAGAACTTTAATGTGTACCTTATAAAAGCTTAGAAAGCATATTTGGGGTCCAAAAAATTTCCTATTACGTTTCTAAGCAAAACTATTTTCCCAAAACTTCTTGTAAAAATAGAACGCGAAGCATGGATACAAGTTTGTGTTCCAAAAGAGAACTTTAATGTGTACCTTATAAAAGCTTAGAAAGCATATTTGGGGTCCAAAAAATGTCCTATGAGTTTCTAAACAAAACTATTTTCCCAAAACTTCTAATAAAGATAGAACGCGAAGCATGAGATACAAGTTTGTGTTCCAAAAGAGAACTTTAATGTGTAATTTAAAAAAGCTTAGAAAGCATATTTGGGGTCCAAAAAATGTCTTATGAGGTTTCTAAGCAAAACTATTTTCGCAAAACTTCTTGTAAAAATAGAACGCGAAGCATGGGATACAAGTTTGTCTTACAAAAGAGAACTTTAATATGTACCTTATAAAAGCTTAGAATGCATATTTGGGATCCACAAAATGTCCTTTGAGGTTTCTAAACAAAACTATTTTCGCAAAACTTCTTAATAAGGTAGAACGCGAAGCATGGGATACAAGTTTGTGTTCCAAATGAGAACTTTAATGTGTACCTTATAAAAGCTTAGAAAGCATATTAGGGGTCCAAAAAATTTCCTATGATGTTTCTAAACAAAACTATTTTTCCAAAACTTCTTATAAAGATAGAACGCGAAGCATGGGATACAAGTTTGTGTTCCAAAAGAGAACTTTAATGGTACCTTATAAAAGCTTAGAAAGCATATTTGGGGTCCAAAAAATGTCCTATGAGGTTTCTAAACAAAACTATTTTCCCAAAACTTCTAATAAAGATAGATTGCGAAGCATGGGATACAAGTTGTGTTCCAAAAGAGAACTTTAATGTGTACCTTATAAAACTTAGAAAGCATATTAGGGGTCCAAAAAATGTCCTATGATGTTTCTAAACAAAACTATTTTTCCAAAACTTCTTATAAAGATAGAACGCGAAGCATGGATACAAGTTGTGTTCCAAAAGAGAACTTTAATGTGTACCTTATAAAAGCTTAGAAAGCATATTTGGGGTCCAAAAATGTCCTATGAGGTTCTAAACAAAACTATTTTCCCAAAACTTCTAATAAAGATAGAACGCGAAGCATGGGATACAAGTTTGTGATCCAAAAGAGAACTTAATGTGTACCTTATAAAACTTAGAAAGCATATTTGGGGTCCAAAAAATTTCTTACGAGGTTTCTAAGAAAACTATTTTCGCAAAACTTCTTATAAAGGTAGAACGTGAAGCATGGGATACAAGTTTGTGTTCCAAAAGAGAACTTTAATGTGTACCTTATAAAAGCTTAGAAAGCATATTGGGGTCCAAAAATATCCTATGACGTTTCTAAGCAAAACTATTTTCGCAAAACTTCTTGTAAAAATAGAACGCGAAGCATGGGATACAAGTTTGTGTTCCAAAAGTGAACTTTAATGGTACCTTATAAAAGCTTAGAAGCATATTTGGGGTCCAAAAAATGTCCTATGAGGTTTCTAAACAAAACTATTTTCCCAAAACTTCTAATAAAGATAGAACGCGAAGCATGAGATACAAGTTTGTGTTCCAAAAGAGAACTTTAATGTGTACCTTATAAAAGCTTAGAAAGCATATTTGGGGTCCAAAAAATTTCCTATTACGTTTCTAAGCAAAACTATTTTCGCAAAACTTCTTGTAAAAATAGAACGCGAAGCATGGGATACAAGTTTGTGTTCCAAAAGAGAACTTTAATGTGTACCTTATAAAAGCTTAGAAAGCATATTTGGGGTCCAAAAATGTCCTATGAGGTTCTAAACAAAACTATTTTCCCAAAACTTCTAATAAAGATAGAACGCGAAGCATGAGATACAAGTTTGTGTTCCAAAAGAGAACTTTAATGTGTACCTTAAAAAAGCTTAGAAAGCATATTTGGGGTCCAAAAAATGTCTTATGAGGTTTCTAAGCAAAACTATTTTCGCAAAACTTCTTGTAAAAATAGAACGCGAAGCATGGGATACAAGTTTGTCTTACAAAAGAGAACTTTAATATGTACCTTATAAAAGCTTAGAATGCATATTTGGGATCCACAAAATGTCCTTTGAGGTTTCTAAACAAAACTATTTTCGCAAAACTTCTTAATAAGGTAGAACGCGAAGCATGGGATACAAGTTTGTGTTCCAAATGAGAACTTTAATGTGTACCTTATAAAAGCTTAGAAAGCATATTTGGGGTCCAAAAAATGTCTTACGAGGTTTCTAAGCAAAACTATTTTCGCAAAACTTCTTATAAAGGTAGAACGTGAAGCATGGGATACAAGTTTGTGTTCCAAAAGAGAACTTTAATGTGTACCTTATAAAAGCTTAGAAAGCATATTTGGGGTCCAAAAAATATCCTATGACGTTTATAAGCAAAACTATTTCGCAAAACTTCTTGTAAAAATAGAACGCGAAGCATGGGATACAAGTTTGTGTTCCAAAAGAGAACTTTAATATGTACCTTATAAAAGCTTAGAAAGCATATTAGGGGTCCAAAAAATGTCCTATGATGTTTCTAAACAAAACTATTTTTCCAAAACTTCTAATAAAGATAGAACGCGAAGCATGGGATACAAGTTTGTGTTCCAAAAGAGAACTTTAATGTGTACCTTAAAAAAAGCTTAGAAAGCATATTTGGGGTCCAAAAAATGTCTTATGAGGTTTCTAAGAAAAACTATTTTCGCAAAACGTCTTGTAAAAATAGAACGCGAAGCATGAGATACAAGTTTGTGTTCCAAAAGTGAACTTTAATGTGTACCTTATAAAAGCTTAGAAATCATATTTGGGATCCACAAAATGTCCTTTGAGGTTTCTAAACAAAACTATTTTCGCAAAACTTCTTAATAAGGTAAAACGCGAAGCATGGGATACAAGTTTGTGTTTCAAACGAGAACTTTAATGTGTACCTTATAAAAGCTTAGAAAGCATATTAGGGGTCCAAAAAATGTCCTATGATGTTTCTAAACAAAACTATTTTTCTAAAACTTCTTATAAAGATAGAACGCGAAGCATGGAATACAAGTTTGTGTTCCAAAAGAGAACTTTAATGTGTACCTTATAAAAGCTTAGAAAGCATATTTGGGGTCCAAAAAATGTCTTATGAGGTTTCTAAGCATAACTATTTTCGCAAAACTTCTTGTAAAAATAGAACGCGAAGCATGGGATACAAGTTTGTGTTCCAAAAGAGAACTTTAATGTGTACCTTATAATAGCTTAGAAAGCATATTTGGGATCCACAAAATGTCCTTTGAGGTTTCTAAACAAAACTATTTTCACAAAACTTCTTAATAAGGTAGAACGCGAAGCATGGGATACAAGTTGTGTTCCAAATGAGAATTTAATGTGTACCTTATAAAAGCTTAGAAAGCATATTAAGGGTCCACAAAATTCCTATTGTTTCTAAACAAAACTATTTTTCCAAAACTTCTTATAAAGATAGACGCGAAGCATGGGCTACGAGTTTGTGTTCCAAAAGAGAACTTGAAGTGTACCTTATAAAGCTTGGAAAGCATATTTGGGGTCCAAAAATTGTCCTATGAGGTTTCTAAACAAAACTTTTTCCCAAAACTTCTAATAAAGATAGAACGCGAAGCATGGGATACAGTTTGTGTTTCCAAAGAGAACTTTAATGTGTACCTTATAAAGCTTAGAAAGCATATTTGTGATCCTAATACGAAACTCCCACGGATTGAACTTTGGAGGGTTGGTTTTTTGGATAACTTTGAACTCAGTAAGCTACTAGCTTGAAGAACAGGGATGGGTCGATAGGTCACACAAGAGTTGCGGAATGCTCTTGATATACCGAACTTCACTATCCTAAGAATATGACTCCTTGACGATAGAGATGTTGTTTTTGGATATGACTCACCAAGCAACAGAGTTTGTTCACGAAGAACACCAGAGATTCACTCTCTAAGACAATCACATGATCAAAGACAACTTGTTATTTGATTGAATATTTCTCGAAGTACATATGAGTTTGTTTTTGACTTCTCGAAATAATAACGAGACAACACGAAAAACAAGACAATAACTAATAAAGACTTGACTGAAATAAAGTTGTGTTGAATAACTCTCAGATCACCACGGTCTTGACTTTCCCTCCTTGTCTCGGACTTAACTTGAATTTAGGAAAACGTGACTTGGTGTTTAGGAGAAGATCCTAAAAACGACGGTCTCATGCTTTTCATTAGGAAGGGTTTCCTAAATCAGTCTTGAGTTTTCCTAAATCTTCCGTGAAGCTTACTAAATGGACTGGTTGCACTTGATCTTCATAAGGTTGATCTGGTTCTCCACTGAGCTAAGTAGTGCACTTAGAGACTTAATAGCTGTTTGGTTCTGGCCCTGGTCATGGCTCCTGCTGGTACAAGCAAGGCGTCCTCAGCTACAAGCTCCGTTCATGTCCTTCCATGGCTTCAACAACTGGTTCATCATCCGGTTCAAGCTCTCCTTCTTCAGTGCCATCCATGATCATATCATCCCCTCCCGCTTTAAAAGGATTGACCTCAAATCTGGATCATCTGCAACAAAAGGAATCAAGTCAGAAACATTAAAGCTTGAACTCACTTTGTACTTACCTTCCAAATCAACTTGATAGCATTCTTGTTGATTCGCTTGACAATCTGGAATGGTCCATCAACTCTTGGCATAAGTTTGGACTTTTCTTTCAGCTGGAAATCGATCCTTCCCAAGTAAACCCAGACTAGATCTCCAACATCGAAACAAGCTCACGCCGACCCTTGTTGCTGTTTAGCATATTGCTTGGTCTTTTCCTCAATGTTGATCCTGGCTTTCTCATGAATCTGTTTGACAAGTTTCTTCTTCTTCTCGCCATCTAAAGCTAATTCTTTCACTCAAAGGCAACGACTTAGATCCAAAGGTGACAAAGGATTGAAACCATACACAATCTCAATGGGGAATACTTAGTAGCCGAATGCACAGAATGATTATATGCAAACTCAACATGTGGGTAAACCTCTTCCCAGTTTTGAGATTCTTTTTAATCACAGCTCTCAACACAAGTAGACAAAGTCCGATTACTACTTCAGTTTGTCCATCAGTTTGTGGGTGACAAGTAGTTGAAAACAACAACTTAGTACCTAACTTAGACCAAAGCGTTTTCCAGAAGTAACTCAAGAACTTTGTATCTCTATCAGACACAATCGATCTAGCATGCCATGCAAACGAATGATTCCCTTAAGAACAAATCGGCTATATGCAAAGCATCATCAGTTTTGTGACATGGAATGAAGAGCCATCTTAGAAAATCTATCAACGACAACAAAGATGGATCCTTCCCAGTTCAGTCCTAGGCATTCCAAGCACAAATCCATAGATATGTCATTCCAAGGAGAGAAGGAATAGGGAGGATATACATACCATTTGCTGTATACCGTGGACTTAGATTGCTTACATGTAACACATCTGCCACAGATTCTTTCAACGTCCCTTGCAAGCGTGGCCATAGAAGTGTTCTTGTATCACCTTCAAGGTTTTAGCAATTCCAAAATGCCCCATCAAGCCTCCTCCATGGCTTCCCTGACTAGTAATTCTCTCAAAGAGCAATTAGGAACACATACACGATTGGTATAAAGATACCCATCATTCCTAAAGAATTTTCCATTTGCGGATTTAGAACAAGCAAGATAAGTTCTTTGAAATCCGGATCAATCTCATACAACTCTTTTATTTGTTCAAAACCAAGAAACTTAGCATCAAGAGTAGAGATGAGCACATACCTTCGAGACAGAGCATCAGCAAACATTTTTTCTTTACCTTTCTTGTACCGAATGACATATGGAAAGGTCTCGATGAATTCAATCCATCTGGCGTGTCTTTTGTTAAGCTTTTGCTGTCCTTTCAAGTGCTTGAGAGTCTCATGATCAGTGTGCACCACGAACTCTTTAGGCCAAGGTAATGCTGCCAAGTTTGCACGGCTCTCACAAGTGCATAGAGTTCTGTCGTATTGGGGTAATTGAGAGTGGCTCCTCCAGCTTCTCACTGAAGTAAGCGATTGGTTTCCTATCCTGCATTAAGACAGCACCAATTCCAACTCCTGAGGCATCACACTCAATCTCAAAATTTTTCATGAATCAGGCAAAACAGAAGAGGTGCATTAGTTAACTTCCCTTCAAGGTTGAAATGCATCTTCTTGCGCGTGTTCCCACTTGAATCCCACATTCTTCTTGATGACTTCGGTTAGAGGAGCAGCTATTGTGCAAAGTCCTTCACAAATCTTCTGTAAAAACCGGCTAGACCATGAAAGCTTCTGACCTCACTCACGGTTTTAGGACTTGGCCATTCTCTGATAGCTTTAACCTTCTCCTCATCCACTTTGATGCCATCTGCACTCAAAACAAAACCCAAAAACACGAGATTATCTGTCCCAAAAGTGCATTTCTTCAAGTTAGCATATAACTTTTCTTTCCTAAGCACTTCTAAACCGCCATAAGATGATTATTATGCTCTTCAAAAGTTTTGCTGTAAACAAGTATATCGTCGAAGTATACAACAACAAAAATCCTATGAAAGCCCTCAGAAATGATTCATCATCTCATGAAAGTACTAGGTGCATTGGTTAAACCCAAAGGCATAACTAACCATTCGTACAGCCCTAGCTTTGTTTGAAAGCAGTTTTTCCATTCATCCCCTTCTTTCATTCTAATTTGATGATATCCACTTCTCAAATCGATTTTAGAAAAGATACATGATCCATGAAGCTCATCTAGCATATCATCTAGCCTAGGGATGGGATGTCTGTACTTACTGTTATGTTGTTGATTGCTCTGCATCCACACACATACGCCAGCTGCCATCTTTCTTAGGCACAAGAGAACTGGAACTGCGCATGGACTCATGCTTTCCCTGATGTACCCTTTCTCCATGAGCTCGTTGATCTGTTTCTGCAGCTCTTTGGTCTCAACAGGATTGGTCCTGTATGCTGGTCTGTTCGGAAGAGAAGCGCCGGGTATGAAATCAATTTGATGTTCGATACCTCTGATGGTGGTAAGCCTTCCGGATTCTCATCTGCAAACACATCCCTGAATCCTTGCAAAAGAGACTCAAACTCACTTGGAAACTCCAGTGCATGGTTAGAAGAAGACATTAGTGTTTCTTTAAAACCAGTAAAAGCATAGTTCGATTAGCAACAAAGCTTGCTTGATCTCATTAGGCTTAGCAAAGAAGTTGGACTTCGTTACCTTTGTAGAGTCGTTTTCTTTTGATGCTTTGGCTTCCTATCTCGTTTGGCCTGCTCTCTTCTTTCTTTCAAAAGCAATTGGTCTCGTGTACCTCTTGAGGTGAGAGTGGAGCTAAGATAATCTTCTTTCCTGATGCTCAAGGTGTGACGGTTTTGTGAACCCATCAGGACTGCCTTCTTATCATATTGCCAAGGCTTCCTAAAGAATATGTCCAGCCTCCATAGGAAGTACATCACAAAGTATCTCCCTGGTACCTTCCAATGGTGATTGGGACCGAAACTTGTTGGCTCACCTTCATCTCCCCTGTTTCGTTTAGCCATGTAGTGGATATGGTCGCGGATGCTTCTTCACACTCAATCCGAGTTTCTTAACAAAGGTTTCACTCGCCACATTGGTGCAGCTGCCTCCATCCACGATCAACTATAGACTGATGAGGACATACAGAGCTAAACCGGACCAATCCAAGCAAGAACCGGACCATCTACACAAGACCAAGAACCGGATGTGCCCATTGTATTTGAAGGTGCCATGACAAGAAACCGAGCAAGGATTCTTCAACACAAGTACAATCAAAGCATGCAACGAATGATGGACCAGCTGGATCAACCATCCTTGGAGCAAGAGGCTACAACGAGCATGCCAAACAGGGAAGACATTCAAGCTTGGACCGACATGGAAGATATCATCAAGCAATCTGAAGCAACTCGCATCAAAGAGGAAATGGCCTCTACTCAACACCAAAGCTCAAACTACCATTCTCATCATCTCAACCGAGCTGCAAGGTAAGTAGGTGAGTGTTCAATTCGCATATCCATGTGTTTTGTTTCTTTTGCAGGTTTAGGACTTAGTCTATTTTTTTCGTTTAAGTCTTTCTTTTAAAATCGAACTCTAGTTTCCTTATTTGGATTAAAGGCTCAATGTTAGACGCCTTGTTGTTTTCTTTTCAAGTTCTTGTTGTTTTTGAGTCAGTTTGTAGTTTTTCTTTCTTCTTAGAGTCGAACCCTAGAAGGTTCAAGCTGATGGACTATTAATAAAGTCCCACACGCAGCTTTGTAAACACAACTTTTTACCTAATCAATAAACAAGAACTTTCAGCAAAGAAAACCTTAAGCTAGCGCCGCTTGCTTTCTTCTCTAAGTCTAGTCGGAGACCTGACCTCCTAGCCTTGAGAATCGTGTTGTATCAAAGGCCTTACACAGCCTTTGTGGTACACTTCACTCCATCGTTTCACCCTAGTTGCCGGATCCTTTGAAGAGTAGCTCTTTCAACCGATCCAACCCTTGTTTGCGTAGCCTTCAAGTCTGAGTCCAAGTCCTTACAAGCCTGTGATAGCCGGTGCTTGTATCAGTTTTGGTATCAGAGCTGAAGTTCCTATTCAGCCAGGTTATATCTATCCGATTTATTTCTTTCTTGTTCATTTGTTCTCGATTATTCTTGTTTTTGTGAGTCTTGTTTTGCATTCATAGATCGTTGAGTTTTTCTTGTTTTAGTTTTGCATCATTCAAAAAAAAAAAAAGAACAATCAAAGTCTGAGTCTGAGTTAGGTTGTCGGCTAGGTTTAAGTTGTTCATCCATTGTTAGATCGAGTCAAAAAAAAAAAAAGGAAAGTTTGCACTTTTGTGTTAGCCGACTTGTGTCAATACCAAGTCGTTTTGTTTTGAGTCTTGTTGCATTCGAAAATTTTCTTTTCTTGTTTTGTGCATTAGTTAATCACTTCAAAAAAAAAAAAGAAATTTGCACCTTTGGTTTAGAAGTTTTTCTTGTTGTGTCGAGATTTCCTTTTGTGTCTTTCCTTATTTGCGTTATTCAAAACTTGATACTCACGTTTTACCTTTCTTGTGCGAGGTACAATGGGAGACAATGGAGCCAACAATTCCAACTCGCAAGATGCATTGTTCCAACTCATCCATTCTTTGCGTGGAGACTTGCAAACCATGAGACAAGAGCTTGGAGAACGCATAACCCGAGTGGAACAACGACCCCCGTAAGGCTTCCCATCCGGAACCTTGGAGGAACCAACCAAAGAGGGCCATACCAACCCCTACTATGCCGGGTGGACAAGGTTTGTGCTCAATGACAACCCTGAGACCAGTAACCGCGAGAACGTGTTCCAGCACCAAGAAGAAGACCCTGGAGGTGCTCATGGTCCACGGCAACAACAACCTCAGAACCGGCGAGGCAATGATCATGATGATCAATGGGCTGATGAAGAAGATGACTTCATTCCACAACCGAGAGGAAACAACAACTACCACCAACAATGGCAACTACAACTACAACGCCAATCAAGGCAACAACAACATCAAGTTGAAGGCGCCTCACTTTGCTGGCAAAGTAGACCCGAAGCCTACTTGGAATGGGAGAAGAGAATGGATCACATCTTTGATTACTACAACCATCCCGGTCCAAAGCGTGTGGCGTTAGCCATGGCTCAGCTCACGGGGAATGCACTCATCTGGTGGGAACGAATGATTTCAGACCGTAGAAGAGATAGACTCCGAGCCATAGATTCTTGGGTTGACATGAAGGATCTCATGCGACAAGATTTGTTCCTCCACACTTTCAGAGAGACTTGCAACGGCGATTCCGAGCTCTTAGACAAGGAACCAAATCAGTGGAAGAATACTATGAGGAGTTTGAGCGCTTGAGAAACCGCTTGGAGATGAATGAGGATGGAGAGTCTATCATGGCTCAGTTTGTAGATGGATTGCAAGATCGAATCCGCTACAAGGTGGAGAGACAAGTCTACCAAGACTTCAAGGATTTATTCCATCTCGCCATACAAGCTGAACAACATATCAAGCGTAATCCAACATAAGGAGTAAGCCTCAAGCCGCGTGGAACCCAAGCAACAACAACATCAACAACCGGTGGATAAGGGAAGGGCATTGAGATAGGATCCCACTTCAAGGGCAAAACCACCGAGTCTAGCAAGGATCCAAAAGCTGATCAGAGTAAGAACACTACCCCCAGCGTACAAGGGACATTACTTGTTTCAAGTGCAGGGGTAGAGGACACATGGCTCGCGAATGCCCAAACCAAGAGTCATGCTCTTGACCGAGAGTGGGGACATTGATCCGGTGATGAAGCAGAACCTGAGGAGGATGATGAGTATGGGCACATTGAGTATCCCGACAAAGGAGAGCTTCTAGTAACTCGGAGGATACTTAGCGTGATAGTTGGACCTGTTGAGACAGTCCAAAGAAAACATATTCCACAGCCGATGCACTCCAAGGCAAGGTATGTAATCTCATAATAGATGGGGGATCGTGCACCAATGTTGCTAGTGCTCACATGGTAAACAACTAGGCTTAGAAAAGATAAGCATCCGAGACCCTATGAGCTAAGATGGTTAGATGATAAGGTTAAAGTTAAGATCCAAGAACAAGTAACCATCCCTTTTAGCATCGGTAGGTATCAAGATGAAGTAGTTTGTGATGTAGTACCTATGCAAGCTGGTCATGTTCTATTAGGTAGACCTTGGCAATGGGATAGAGAAACTACATGATGGTCGCACTAATACTTTTATGCATCAAAACCGTAAAGTCAGCTTAGCTCCACTACACCCCTGAAGTGCATGAATTGCAATTGCAAATGATCAAAGAGAAAGAGAACAACCGCAAATCGAACTTTCTTATTCACAGCCTAGTCAAGTTAGAAGGCTGATGCTTCTAAACACACAATGCTACTAATGATCTTTAAGGAGCTTTTGAGCGCAGGGTTTAGTGAGCTGGTCTTACCCCAGGAGATTACTGAGCTTCTTGACAGGTTTAAAGACGTCTTCCCTGATGAGATGCCAGCCGGCTTACCACCTTTGAGAGGAATTGAACATCAGATTGATCTCATTCCGGGAGCAGCCTTACCTAACAAGCCAGCATACCGAGTCAACCCTGAAGAGTCTAAGGAACTAGAAAGGCAAGTTAAGGAGCTGATGGACAAAGGATATGTAAGGGAAAGCCTCAGTCCGTGTGCAACACCAGTCTTACTCGTGCCAAAGAAGACGGATCATGGAGGATGTGCGTAGACTGTAGAGCCATCAACAACATTACCATCAAGTACAGGCACCCAATTCCGAGCTTGATGACATGTTGGATGAGCTAAGTGGAGCCACTATCTTCTCAAAAGTTGATTTGAAGAGTGGATACCATCAAGTGAGAATGAAAGAAGGAGATGAATGGAAGACAGCTTTCAAGACAAAGCAAGGTCTTTACGAATGGATGGTGATGCCTTTTGGTCTCACCAATGCTCCAAGTACCTTCATGCGCCTAATGAACCATGTTCTTAGAGCGTATATCAGTAAGTTTGTTGTGGTATACTTTGATGATATTTTAGTCTACAGCAAATGTTTATCTGATCACGTGTCACATCTTGAGCAAGTACTAGAACACTTCGTAAGAAGGACTCTATGCGAACCTTAAGAAGTGCACATTCTGCACTGATAAGTTGGTCTTTTTAGGTTTTGTTGTGAGTTCACAGGGCTTACAGGTAGAAGAGAAGGTGAAAGCAATCAAGAATGGCCGACTCCAACCAATGTCAACCAAGTGAGGAGCTTCCATGGGCTTGCAAGTTTCTACCGTCGCTTTGTGAAAGATTTCAGCAGCCTAGCAGCACCACCACTAACGGCAGTAGTCAAGAAGAGCGGGGGTTTGCATGGGAGAGAGCTCAAGAGGATGCCTTCCAGGCCTTAAAGGATCGCTTGACCAATGCGCCCGTGTTGATATTGCCGGACTTCTCCAAGACCTTTGAGGTAGAATGTGATGCATCTGGGATTGGGATAGGAGCTGTTCTCATGCAAGGAGGAAGGCCAATTGCCTACTTCAGCGAGAAGTTAGGGGGAGCTACTCTTAACTACCCCACCTATGACAAAGAGTTATATGCTCTTGTCCGGACCTTGGAGACTTGGCAACATTACTTGTTGCCCAAGGAGTTTGTTGTGCATACTGATCACGAAACCTTGAAGCATCTTAGGGACAACAAACCTAAAGAAGAGGCATGCACGCTGGATGGAGTTTGTGGAGACTTTTCCCTACATCATTAAGTACAAAAAGGGAAAAGAAAACATAGTGGCGGATGCTCTTTCCAGGAGGCACGCATTGATATCTACAATGGAAGCTAAGGTGATGGGATTTGAATTCATCAAGGAGCTGTATCAAGAGGATCCGGAGCTCAAGGAGCACTTCTTAGAATGCGGAGACAAAGCTCAAGGGAAGTTCTACATCTATGAAGGGTTTCTGTTCAGGGAAAGGAGGCTTTGCATTCCACGGTGCTCACTAAGGGATCTGATTGTGCGAGAGGCTCATAGTGGAGGACTCATGGGCATTTCGGAGTTGATAAGACATTGGCAGTTGTTAAGGAGCATTTCTACTGGCCACACCTTAAGAGACAGTTGAAGCTCATTGTGCAAGGTGTGTTACTTGCAAAAAGGCCAAGTCTAAGGTTCACCCACACGGATTATACATCCCTTTGCCAATACCCACGGCACCATGGGTGGATATCTCCATGGATTTCGTCCTTGGACTACCCAAGAATACGCCACAAAGACTCTATCTTTGTTGTGGTGGACGGTTTTCCAAGATGGCACACTTCGTACCTTGTGCCAAGACCAATGATGCATCTCAAACCGCGGACTTGTTCTTCAAAGAAGTAGTAAAGCTGCATGGAGTACCACGCACCATTGTCTCGGACCGTGATAGCAAGTTCTTAAGCCACTTCTGGAGGACACTATGGAAGAAGCTTGGTACTAAACTTCTGTACTCCACTACTTGCCATCCCCAAACAGACGGCCAGACAGAAGTAGTGAACCGCACATTGTCAACATTGCTGAGAACAACCATTGGGAGAACTTGAAGAACTGGCTGGAGTGCTTACCATTCATTGAGTTTGCATACAACCGATCTGTGCACTCAGCTACTAAGATGTCTCCTTTTGAAATCGTCTATGGAACAAACCCAAATGTTCCCCTAGACTTGGCTCCAGTGCCACCAGCTGAAGTAGTGAGCCGGGAAGGAAAGAAGAAGGCCGAGTTCGTCCAGAACATTCATCAAAAGGCGAAAGCAAACATAGAAAAGAGGACCGAGCAGTACATGAATGCAGCTAACAAAGGAAGGAAAGAGATGTCTTTTGAACCAGGGGATTTGGTTTGGCTGCACATGCGTCAAGAACGGTTTCCAAACCAACGGAGCTCAAAGCTGGCACCAAGAGGAGATGGACCATTCAAGATCCTAGAAAAGATCAACAACAACGCTTACCGACTTGAACTCCCAGGTGATTTTAATGTGTCTTCAACCTTTAATGTTTCTGATTTATCTCCTTTTGTGGCAGGTGAATCTGTTTTGAGGTCAAAACCTTCTGAAGAGAGAGGGAATGATGAGGACATACAAGCTAAACCGGACCAATCCAAGCAAGAACCGGACCAATCTACACAAGACCAAGAACCGATGTGCCCATTGTATTTGAAGGTGCCATGACAAGAACCGAGCAAGGATTCTTCACACAAGTACAATCAAAGCATGCAACGAATGATGGACCAGCTGGATCAACCATCCTTGGAGCAAGAGGCTACAACGAGCATGCCAAACAATGGGAAGACATTTCAAGCTTGGACCGACATGGAAGATATCATCAAGCAATCTGAAGCAACTCGCATCAAAGAGGAACACTGGCCTCTACTCAACACCAAAGCTCAACTACCATTCTCATCATCTCAACCGAGCTGCAAGGTAAGTAGGTGAGTGTTTCATTCGCATATCCGTGTGTTTTGTTTTGCAGGTTTAGGACTTAGTCTTTTTTTTTCGTTTAAGTCTCTCTTTTAAATCGAACTCTAGTTTCCTTATTTGGATCAAAGGCTCAATGTTAGACGCCTTGTTGTTCTTTTCAAGTTCTTGTTGTTTTTGAGTCAGTTTGTAGTTTTCTTTCTTGTTAGAGTCGAACCCTAGAAGGTTCAAGCTGATGGACTATTAATAAAGTCCCACGCAGCTTTGTAGTCTCAACTTTTTACCTAATCAATAAACAAGAACTTTCAGCAAAGAAAACCTTAAGCTAGCGCCGCTTGCTTTCTTCTCTAAGACTAGTCGGAGACCTGACCTCCTAGCCTTGAGAATTGTGTTGTATCAAAGGCCTTACACAGCCTTTGTGGTGCACTTCATCCCATCGTTTCACTCTTGCTGCCGGATCCTTTGAAGAGTAGCTTTTCAACCGATCCAACCCTTGTTGCGTAGCCTTCAAGTCTGAGTCCAAGTCCCTACAAGCCTGTGATAGCCGGTGCTTGTATCATAGACCTTATCCTTAACAAGACATCTGGTGTGAAAGAGGTTCTCTCTCTGCTCATGCTCCTCTGTTTAGGTTGCACACTCAAAGTTCTTCTATTAACAAAGAGTTCTCCATGGGCAGGGTAGTCCACATGCCTTCTTCAGAATCGGATTGTGGTTCTTCATCCTCGATTCTACTTCCCCATTCTCCCACACGTCATGACCTTCTTGTTGGTGCATTCCTTAGCAAGTGTCCAAGACCATGACCTTGAAACATCTCATATTCTGGATCGGGGTAGTAGGTTCCTCTTTTTTCTTTTACACACTAGAAGGTGGATTATTTTAAAATCGGAAGAAGACTTAGTTAGAGGTTTACCTTGTCTTGGTAGCTAGACTTAGCACTTGGATTGTACACAGACTTAGGAAATTCTTCCTCTTGACTTGTTGCTCAACTAAGATCGCTTTGTGGAGCATCTCTTCTAGACAGTCGTATTCATGCATCTCCAATCTATCTTGATCTCACGATTGAGTCCTCCTTGGAATCTAGCCATTGTGGCTTCCGGATCTTCAACAGCATCAACTTTGATCATCAGTGTCTCCATCTCTTGGCTAGTCTTCCACTTTTAGTTCCTTGAACAATCGTCTAAGCCTTTGATGCAGATCACGATGGTAGTGGCTAGGCACAAATCTTTTCCTCATGAGATTAGTTCTCTTCCCACGTATCCACGGCTGGTTCTCCTGATCTTCTCCTGCTTGTCACAATCTGATCCCACCAGTTAATAGCATACCATGAAATTCAGTGGCAGCCAATCTTACCTTTTGATCTCTGAGTAGTTTTGGCAATCGAAAACCAATTCGATTTTCTTTTCCCACTCAAGATAGGCATCAGGATCATTTTTCCCATGAAAGGAAGGAATCTTCAACTTAAGACTTCCTAGATGATTGTCCTGCCTCGGTCTTCTGGTACCACCTCGGCTTCCACTGGAATTGTGATCAGATTCCCTTTCCTCTTGGTTCTGTGATCGTCTTTGGTTGTTGCGAGATTGGCCAGTTCCTCCATCGTTTTGTTGAGGTCGGCCCTGAGTATCCTCTTGGATGCGATCAAGTCGTGCATGGACAGATTCCATCTCAACTCTCATTAATCGCGTCATCTCTCCCATTAATGCCTTCATCTGAAATTTTGAAAGACCTGGATTGTTTTCCTGTTCGTTTTCGCTATGATCAGACATCATATCCTGATAAAATGACACACCAGTTAGATAAAAAAACAGAGTTCTCCAAGTTGAACCGCTTTATGTTCTCCTGCAACCAATTCAACAAACGAATCAGTGTAATAACCCTCTTTCTCACAAGTGTTTGGTCTCTCGACTTGGTGTTGGCGAAAACTCAAGAGTTCTAGTAGAACAAATCCGATCAAACCCAATGAATCGATCCAAACAACAACAGAATTTGAAGAGTTAGATAGACAGATTGCAAGATTTTTGGTTCTGGTTGATTGATCTATCCTAGAAACCGATTTCTCCTGGTTCCTAAAACTTTTGTCTCTTTCCAACAAGACCGATTTCTCCTAGTCTTGGATATTATTTTTTTTTTTTTTTTTTAAAATAGGATAAACTCAACCAGAGAACAGATAGATAGATAAGAATTTTATGATAGATGAAAAGATGAGAAGATGGGCAGAAATTTTGATACCAATAACCCCAAAGCTGCTCTGATACCATTAATACGAAACTCCCACGGATTGAACTTTGGAGGGTTGTTTTTGTTGGATAAACTTTGAACTCAGTAAGCTACTAGCTTGAAGAACAAAGGGATGGGTCGATAGGTCACACAAGAGTTGCGGAATGGCTCTTGATATACCGAACTTCACTATCCTAAGATATGACTCACTTAGACGATAGAGAAGGTTGTTGTTGGATATGACTCACACAAGCAACAGAGTTTGTTCACGAAGAACAACAGAGATTCACTCTCTAAGACAATCACAATGATCAAAGACAACTTGTTATTTGATTGAATATTTCTCGAAGTACATATAGAGTTTGTTTTATGACTTCTCGAAAAATAACGAGACAACACGGAAAAACAAGACAATAACTAATAAAGACTTGACTGAAATAAAGTTGTGTTGAATAACTCTTCAGCACCACGGTCTTGACTTTCCCTCCTTGTCTCGGACTTAACTTGAATTTAGGAACGTGACTTGGTGTTTAGGAAGAAGATCCTAAAAACGACGGTCTCATGCTTTTCATTTAGGAAGGGTTTCCTAAATCAGTCTTGAGTTTTCCTAAATCTTCCGTGAAGCTTACTAAATGGACTGGTTGCACTTGATCTTCAATAAGTTGATCTGGTTCTCCACTGAGCTAAGTAGTGCACTTAGAGACTTATATAGCTGTTTGGTTCTGGCCCTGGTCATGGCTCCTGCTGGTACAAGCAAGGCGTCCTCAGCTACAAGCTCCGGTTCATGTCCTTCCATGGCTTCAACAACTGGTTCATCATCCGGTTCAAGCTCTCCTTCTTCAGTGCCATCCATGATCATATCAGATCCAAAAAATATCCTATGAGGTTTCTAAGCAAAACTATTTTCGCAAAACTTCTTGTAAAAATAGAACGCGAAGCATGAGATACAAGTTTGTGTTCCAAAAGAGAACTTTAATGTGTACCTTATAAAAGCTTAGAAAGCATATTTGGGGTCCAAAAAATGTCTTATGAGGTTTCTAAACAGAACTATTTTCCCAAAACTTCTAATAAAGATAGAACGCGAAGCATGGGATACAAGTTTTGGTGTTCCAAAGAGAACTTTAATGTTACCTTAAAAAAAGCTTAGAAAGCATATTTGGGGTCCAAAAAATGTCTTATGAGTTTTCTAAGAAAAACTATTTTCGCAAAACGTCTTGTAAAAATAGAACGCGAAGCATGAGATACAAGTTTGTGTTCCAAAAGTGAACTTTAATGTGTACCTTATAAAAGCTTAGAAATCATATTTGGGATCCACAAAATGTCCTTTGAGGTTTCTAAACAAAACTATTTTCGCAAAACTTCTTAATAAGGTAAAACGCGAAGCATGGGATACAAGTTTGTGTTCCAAACGAGAACTTTAATGTGTACCTTATAAATGCTTAGAAAGCATATTAGGGGTCCAAAAAATGTCCTATGATGTTTCTAAACAAAACTATTTTTCCAAAACTTCTTATAATAGAAACGCGAAGCATGGGACACGAGTTTGTGTTCCAAAAGAGAACTTTAATGTGTACCTTATAAAAGCTTAGAAAGCATATTTGGGGTCCAAAAATTGTCCTATGAGGTTTCTAAACAAAACTATTTTCCCAAAACTTCTAATAAAGATAGAACGCGAAGCATGGGATACAAGTTTGTGATCCAAAAGAGAACTTTAATGTGTACCTTATAAAAGCTTAGAAAGCATATTTGGGGTCCAAAAAATGTCTTACGAGGTTTCTAAGAAAAACTATTTTCGCAAAACTTCTTATAAAGGTAGAACGTGAAGCATGGGATACAAGTTTGTGTTCCAAAAGAGAACTTTAATGTGTACCTTATAAAAGCTTAGAAAGCATATTTGGGGTCCAAAAAATTTCCTATTACGTTTCTAAGCAAAACTATTTTCGCAACTTCTTGTAAAAATAGAACGCGAAGCATGGGATACAATTTGTGTTCCAAAGAGAACTTTAATGTGTACCTTATAAAAGCTTAGAAAGCATATTTGGGGTCCAAAAAATGTCCTATGAGGTTTCTAAACAAAACTATTTTCCCAAAACTTCTAATAAAGATAGAACGCGAAGCATGAGATACAAGTTTGTGTTCCAAAAGAGAACTTTAATGTGTAATTTAAAAAAGCTTAGAAAGCATATTTGGGGTCCAAAAAATGTCTTATGAGGTTTCTAAGCAAAACTATTTTCGCAAAACTTCTTGTAAAAATAGAACGCGAAGCATGGGATACAAGTTTGTCTTACAAAAGAGAACTTTAATATGTACCTTATAAAAGCTTAGAATGCATATTTGGGATCCACAAAATGTCCTTTGAGGTTTCTAAACAAAACTATTTTCGCAAAACTTCTTAATAAGGTAGAACGCGAAGCATGGGATACAAGTTTGTGTTCCAAATGAGAACTTTAATGTGTACCTTATAAAAGCTTAGAAAGCATATTAGGGGTCCAAAAAATGTCCTATGATGTTTCTAAACAAAACTATTTTTCCAAAACTTCTTATAAAGATAGAACGCGAAGCATGGGATACAAGTTTGTGTTCCAAAAGAGAACTTTAATGTGTACCTTATAAAAGCTTAGAAAGCATATTTGGGGTCCAAAAAATGTCCTATGAGGTTTCTAAACAAAACTATTTTCCCAAAACTTCTAATAAAGATAGATTGCGAAGCATGGGATACAAGTTTGTGTTCCAAAAGAGAACTTTAATATGTACCTTATAAAAGCTTAGAAAGCATATTAGGGGTCCAAAAAATGTCCTATGATGTTCTAAACAAAACTATTTTCCAAAACTTCTTATAAAGATAGAACGCGAAGCATGGGATACGAGTTTGTGTTCCAAAGAGAACTTTAACGTGTACCTTATAAAAGCTTAGAAAGCATATTTGGGGTCCAAAAAATGTCCTATGAGGTTTCTCTAACAAAACTATTTTCCCCCAAACTTCTAATAAAGATAGAACGCGAAGCATGGGATACAAGTTTGTGATCCAAAAGAGAACTTTAATGTGTACCTTATAAAAGCTTAGAAAGCATATTTGGGGTCCAAAAAATTTCTTACGAGGTTTCTAAGAAAAACTATTTTCGCAAAACTTCTTATAAAGGTAGAACGTGAAGCATGGGATACAAGTTTGTGTTCCAAAAGAGAACTTTAATGTGTACTTTATAAAAGCTTAGAAAGCATATTTGGGGTCCAAAAAATATCCTATGACGTTTCTAAGCAAAACTATTTTCGCAAAACTTCTTGTAAAAATAGAACGCGAAGCATGGGATACAAGTTTGTGTTCCAAAAGTGAACTTTAATGTGTACCTTATAAAAGCTTAGAAAGCATATTTGGGGTCCAAAAAATGTCCTATGAGGTTTCTAACAAAAAACTATTTTCCCAAAACTTCTAATAAGATAGAACGCGAAGCATGAGATACAAGTTTGTGTTCCAAAAGAGAACTTTAATGTGTACCTTATAAAAGCTTAGAAAGCATATTTGGGGTCCAAAAAATGTCTTATGAGGTTTCTAAGCAAAACTATTTTCGCAAAACTTCTTGTAAAAATAGAACGCGAAGCATGGGATACAAGTTTGTGTTCCAAAAGAGAACTTTAATGTGTACCTTAAAAAAAGCTTAGAAAGCATATTTGGGGTCCAAAAAATGTCTTATGAGGTTTCTAAGAAAAACTATTTTCGCAAAACTTCTTGTAAAAATAGAACGCGAAGCATGGGATACAAGTTTGTGTTCCAAAAGAGAACTTTAATGTGTACCTTATAAAAGCTTAGAAAGCATACTTGGGGTCCAAAAAATGTCTTACGAGGTTTCTAAGCAAAACTATTTTCGCAAAACTTCTTATAAAGGTAGAACGTGAAGCATGGGATACAAGTTTGTGTTCCAAAAGAGAACTTTAATGTGTGCCTTATAAAGCTTAGAAAGCATACTTGGGGTCCAAAAAATGTCTACGAGGTTTCTAAGCAAAACTATTTTCGCAAAACTTCTTATAAAGGTAGAACGTGAAGCATGGGATACAAGTTTGTGTTCCAAAAGAGAACTTTAATGTGTACCTTATAAAAGCTTAGAAAGCATATTTGGGGTCCAAAAAATGTCTTATGAGGTTTCTAAACAAAACTATTTTCGCAAAACTTCTTATAAAGGTAGAACGTGAAGCATGGGATACAAGTTTGTGTTCCAAAAGAGAACTTTAATGTGTACCTTATAAAAGCTTAAAAAGCATATTTGGGGTCCACAAAATGTCCTACGAGGTTTCTATGTAAAACTATTTTCGCAAAACTTCTTGTAAAGGTAACACGCGAAGCATGGGATACAAGTTTGTGTTCCAAAAGGGCACTTTAATGTGTACCTTATAAAAGGTTAGAAAGCATATTTGGGGTCCAAAAATGTCTTATGAGGTTTCTAAGCAAAACTATTTTCGCAAAACTTCTTATAAAGGTAGAACGTGAAGCATGGGATACAAGTTTGTGTTCCAAAAGAGAACTTTAATGTGTACCTTATAAAAGCTTAGAAAGCATATTTGGTGTCCAAAAAATATCCTATGACGTTTCTAAGCAAAACTATTTTCGCAGAACTTCTTGTAAAAATAGAACGCGAAGCATGGGATACAAGTTTGTGTTCCAAAAGGGCACTTTAATGTGTACCTTATAAAAGCTTAGAAAGCATATTTGGGGTCCAAAAAATGTCTTATGAGGTTTCTAAGCAAAACTATTTTCGCAAAACTTCTTATAAAGGTAGAACGTGAAGCATGGGATACAAGTTTGTGTTCCAAAAGAGAACTTTAATGTGTACCTTATAAAAGCTTAGAAAGCATATTTGGGGTCCACAAAATGTCCTACGAGGTTTCTATGTAAAACTATTTTCGCAAAACTTCTTGTAAAAAATAGAACGCGAAGCATGGGATACAAGTTTGTGTTCCAAAAGAGAACTTTAATGTGTACCTTATAAAAGCTTAGAAAGCATATTTGGGGTCCAAAAACTGTCCTATGAGGTTTCTAAACAAAACTATTTTCCCAAAACTCTAATAAAGATAGAACGCGAAGCATGGGATACAAGTTTGTGTTCCAAAAGAGAACTTTAATGTGTACCTTATAAAAGCTTAGAAAGCATACTTGGGGTCCAAAAAATGTCTTACGAGGTTTCTAAGCAAAACTATTTTCGCAAAACTTCTTATAAAGGTAGAACGTGAAGCATGGGATACAAGTTTGTGTTCCAAAAGAGAACTTTAATGTGTACCTTATAAAAGCTTAGAAAGCATATTTGGGGTCCAAAAAATGTCTATGAGGTTTCTAAGCAAAACTATTTTCGCAAAACTTCTTATAAAGGTAGAACGTGAAGCATGGGATACAAGTTTGTGTTCCAAAAGAGAACTTTAATGTGTACCTTATAAAAGCTTAGAAAGCATATTTGGGGTCCACAAAATGTCCTACGAGGTTTCTATGTAAAACTATTTTCGCAAAACTTCTTGTAAAGGTAGAACGCAAGCATGGGATACAAGTTTGTGTTCCAAAAGGGCACTTTAATGTGTACCTTATAAAAGGTTAGAAAGCATATTTGGGGTCCAAAAAATGTCTTATGAGGTTTCTAAGCAAAACTATTTTCGCAAAACTTCTCATAAAGGTAGAACGTGAAGCATGGGATACAAGTTTGTGTTCCAAAAGAGAACTTTAATGTGTACCTTATAAAAGCTTAGAAGAAAGAATTTGGGGTCCAAAAAATATCCTATGACGTTTCTAAGCAAAACTATTTTCGCAAAACTTCTTGTAAAAATAGAACGCGAAGCATGGGATACAAGTTTGTGTTCCAAAAGGGCACTTTAATGTGTACCTTATAAAAGGTTAGAAACCATATTTGGGGTCCAAAAAATGTCTTATGAGGTTTCTAAGCAAAACTATTTTCGCCAAAACTTCTTATAAAGGTAGAACGCTGAAGCATGGGATGAAAGTTGTGTTCAAAAAGAGAACTTTAATGTGTACCTTATAAAAGCTTAG
>VHIU01000052.1:0-82835 GCA_010577795.1 Isatis tinctoria | reverse complement strand
TTAATACAATATTATTTTGCTCCTCATTGCACATGTGGACAATAATTTTCATTTACTAATTTCTTTATTTTTCACTTTTATAATTATTATCTGTTTATTCATTTTAAAAATAAATACTTTATAGAATGAAAAGTAAATTACTTTTTCTTTTCTTCTAATCTATTTCTAACTATTCAATTGGTAACATTAGTTAAATACATGTTATATTTGGGTTCCTTGTAAAAAAATATACTAATAGATCTGCATAAATAATAAAGTCTTCCATAAATTGAATTTTTTATATTTATTTATTGTTTTAAAATAAAATAAAACTACCTTTAATAGAATAAATTAAATTACTTTTTTCTCTTCTTATAATCTAATTCTAGCTATTTAATTGATAACACTAATTAAATACATATTAATTATAATTAAGTTTTATTTGGAAAAATATACTAATAGATCTTCATAAATAATAAAATCTTACATAAATTGAATTTTTATATATTTTTTTTTTTAAATTGACATATGTTAAAAATATGGGGCTAATATGGACACTCTCAATGAAGAGAAAAGTCTATATATTAGTATAGTAATAGATTACTATGTTAATCTTAGTGAAATGGTGGAAACCCTGTTGGTCTAGTGGTTGATTAAGGATTAATGCTTTTACACTAGGAGATTTTAGGTTGAAATCTCCGAATTTCTGCATATTAATGGAGGCAAGCTTATAAGGAGATTTTCAGCGTGGTGCAAGCAGAGTCGTTCATCGTGGTCGTGGATCCTAGTGAAATGGATAAAGTTGTCTGTTGTATAATTATCCTTGTAATAGTTCTCATAATTTGTATCAACATTATAAAAAAAAACTTACTGAAATGAGCTGGAGTTGAGATGGTTGTCTCACACCATACTTCACCATTTTCATCATGCATTATTGGAAACTATTGGAAATCAAAATATTCTAAAGTCGGATTGACATTTGATAAGGGGAAATGAAATTTATCCATAATAAACCGATAAATACCAATGTTTAAGATTAATAACGAAACCCATTTAGTTTGAGCTTTGTTACTTTAACAATGATGAAACTGAATGAAACTTAGGGAGAGGTTTTATATGTACAGAAAACCCCCAGCAGCAGAATCAGCAAATTTTAAATAATCAGAACAACAACCAATAAGAAAGCTTTTTTGATGAATTCTCTCGACTCATGTCTCTCCTCTCTCAAGAGGGATGATGTTTCCTCATCTTTCACTTAAGCAATGTTCTTCCTGCTATGTGCCCAGAACGGTTTTGCGGGTGTACGCTTCAAAGCCTTAACGCTGAATGGACTGTTCTTGCTCTGCAAAACCACAACATTGCCAAAAACAATCAGCAAACCAAAACTCAACACTCTAAAGACACTAAAAGAAGTGAAGAAAACTCACCATCAAACAGGTTCCACCATTGCAAACCGGGTACTCATGAGGACAGCAGCTAGTGTTATCATCACAGCAAGTCGCAGCTTCAAGAGGGCAACATCCCCAACCGAAGCAGTACTTACCGTACTTGAACAGACAGCAGCAAGTGTTTCCCTCAGGGCAAGAGTAGTACTTGTCACACTGGGTCGGTGGCTTAATGGGAGATGGTGGTGATGGGCCAGGGTTTGGTGGGTTCTGACCTTTCTTGATCGGATAAGAAGCCTCCACGGCGATTCCACACTTCCCTGTTGGCGCAGCAATGTTGCGTTCCATCCTGATGTATCCACTCTCTCCCCAGCTTCCTCCCCATGAGTTTCTCACGATCCAATAGTCCTTTCCGTTCTCAGTTCCGTAACCCACGGCTACAACTCCATGGTCTAGCTCCGTACCACAGATTCCATCAAATACACCCTGAAGAGAGAAACAAAGCCAATCAACACTTTAACATCTTGAAATGAAGACATATACCCAAATGGTTAACTAACTAGAATCATTCTTCGAAAATGTGAAAACGTGACTACGTAAAGAATGTTCTGAATGGTAACAACATAGCCAAAAGCTGTTATACCATTCATAATATCTATTCTATTGTTTCTTCTCATGTTAACTAGTTAGAACCTAAAACTTTATAAACAAAAATGGGTTAGATTAATACCGAAGAATAGAGCTGGAAGGCGCGACCACCAGCTTCAATGGCGACACTAACAGGCTGCTTAGACAAAGCTTTCTTAAGAGCCGCTTCACTGTTCTCAGGCACATCCTCATAAGCATCAATTGTGACAACCTTTGCGTTTTTCTGTAAAATATTACCAAAACAGAGTTAAAGCCATTTTCTTTCCAATTTCATTAAACCAAAAAGATATAAAACTAGAGGCAATAAATTAACTATACCCTGTTCTGATCACAACGCCCATCAGCAGCTTTGTATGGATAATCCTTGTCGGTATCAATCCCGCCATTTTTAATGATGAACTCAAACGCATAATCCATCAAACCTCCATTACAACCTTGATTGTAAGATGTGTCACAATCTACCAGTTCTTGTTCAGACAGTGTGATTAAATCTCCTGTCACAATCTTGTTTATTCCTTCCACGGCTCCAATTGTTGAAAATGCCCAACAACTCCCTAAAAACAAGAAGATTAGTTTAGAAATTTTAATTAGCCGACCACTTTGCTTTAATACTTGAAAAGGTGAAAGATATCTTATGGGTCCATCAATTGTCCCACTACCACTTTAAAGTTTAAAACACCAGAAAGACCCCACAAAACTTTTGTCAGTAATATCTCAAATTTGACATTTACATAGATTTACCGAAACGTACACCTAAAAGTCACGACTTCAGACCAAACATCATCATTCCCCCAGCAGAAACAGTTACTATGGGTAAATTTGTCTTTTCACAAGTTTCGAAGATATTTTAGATTTTATTTCAACTTTTTAATAATTATAGTAGAAACCAGATTCATCGTAATAATCATTTCAGATTTTAAAAATGATCGGAGATCGGAGAAGAAGCTTACCGCAGCTTCCTTGATCTTTGACGGCGGCGACGGCACCTTCTTTTCTCCAGTCAATGGAATCGGGAAGCGCGTCACCAACACGCGGCTGATAACGATCGCTGGTTTTGAGGACTCTCTTCTTCGGTTTAGCACGGAGATAGATAGATCGGTACTCATCGTTGGTTAGATCAGCGAACCGGGTTAAACCGAGTTTGTAACTGAGGTTTTTGTTGTTGTGTTCGTCGATGAAACGGAGATTGTCTTTGAAGATCTCGAATCTCTCGTCCGTCTCCGTAACAAGACCGTTGCTCATCATCTTCTTCTTCTTGCCGTGTTTCTCCATCCACTCGGCGTAGATTTTCGCAACCTCGGCGTCGCTACGGCCGTTGACGGCGGAGATGTGGTGTTTCTCGTCGTACGAGATGATCGACATGTCGACGGCATACGAAATGCCGATCATCATCGCTAGGAGAAGGACAGTTACCTTAACGAATCCCATTTTTTTGTTTAACTTTCTGAGGAAGAAGATGATGAAGAAGACAATTGTATGATTGACGAAGAGATTGATGGGTGTTTATAAAGGAGAAATTCAGTAAAGCCTTAAGAATTAATTATTAATTACTTTTGTCCACTTTTCAAAAAAAAAAAAACAACTCAAGAAAGAGAGAAATGACTAAAAAAGTATAAACTAAAAAACAGAGTATTTTTTTCAAATTTTTTAAAATTGCATCTAGAACAAAAACTGGTAAAATATGATTACTCCGTTATTTTTTTGTAATAAAAAAATTAAAATGGAGAACTGAATTAAAAAAAAAAAACCATGTATGTGAACGGGAAATTCAGTAAGCATCATTACTAAATTTCTATTAACCTTTTGTCAACTTTCAAATCTTGTTCTTGAAGTAGTGAATGTTTTATTTTATTGGGCTGGTGAAGTAAATTAAAAGAAATGAGGGGTTACAAAAATAAGTGAGAAGTAGTAGGGTGAAAATGAAAAATAGAAATTGTGAAGAGTCAATTATTATCGGTTAAGACAAAATGAGGTTACGACAGCTCAGAAGTGCCAAGTGGATGACGTGTTATTGGGCGAGAGATAAACTGTAATTGTTATATATCAAAAGTCCAAGCAAATAGGAGCACGTGAAGGGATCGTTTAATTTCACGCGCCAGAGCGTGGATAGGATTTTGTAAAACAAGTTTATCTTTTATTTTGCCAACAACAAGATTCTTTCGATAATGTTACAAGATTCTGTGGATTTTCTTGTAAGTTCACATTGTGGATCTCTATTATTATGATGCCTTCTGAAAATAAAATACTCAAGATATTTTTTACTATATACATCAAAATGTATCTTGTTAAAATTCTATTTTTTTGTATACAATGTATCTAACCGAGACACGGCTCTAGCATTTCGGCATCGGAAAAGTTGTAGCAACCTACTCTCGGAATGGTTTAGCAATAGCTAGTCTTTTAAATTCATTTTTAAAGGCAAGCAAAAAGCAAATGTAATTTCTATATGGTTTTTATTTTTTTGGGGCCATAGAAGTTTCCTCGGGTTTTTTATAAACCAAATGTAAACAATCTTTTTCCTTTTGGTAATTTATTTAACTACTATAAAAAAAAAACTATGATGTAGAAGATAAAAAAGAGTTTAATTATGCTGTCAAATGTTGGAAGTTTTTGATAAAACTTTACACGGATTAGAAATTTGTGATAGAGAAGCTTTGTAAAAATAAAATTTTACACGGTTTTAACTTTTGTATTGGGTATAAATTTCTGTTTAGTAATCTAGATGAAATAAATTACAATATATAAACCCAAAAATAGATAAAAGATAATAAGATGATATCACTCACACAAGATAAATGAAGTGGTCAACTTTAAACTGTAAAATTAACTGTTAATCTTATAAAAAAAATAGCCGAATACTTATTCAAAAGCGTATTAAAACAATTTAACTCGTAGCGGTCGAGTTTACCGAAGTAAATGTAAATAAATTTCAAGTTCAGCTGAGTATTATGAGAAATTAAACATGATTTCAAATTATATAAACAAAATCAGTGATAAAAGATAAGGAGTTGCAGGAGTAGAAATCTTGGTATAATCTCAACTTTTTAGGGAAAATGAGTGTCTCTTATATTTCTTTCGTATTTAAAACTATTGTTGTTATATTTAGATTTTTTTTTTAAAAAAAATTTACAACAGTTTTGGTAAGAAATTTATGTTTTGGGAATTTGATAAATAAATGTCAGACTTGGAAATGAATGTTGAGATAATTGGTTTGATGATGTGAAAGACAGAATATGTAAAAAAAATAAAGCTACATCATGATTGGTTGGTTATTGATGTTATAAAGCTAAAGAAAGTTGTAGGAGCAAAATACAACACAACCAATCACCCACTCTAGCGCTAAATTTTTACGACAAGAAGCTCTAAAATTGGTTCATTTGCTAAGATGAAGAGAAGGCATGGGATGACCTAAGAACATCTTATGCCTTTCTAGTCCTAAAGAAGTATTTAAGGACCGTAATAGAATAAGAAGACAATATTGAAAAGGATTTGGTTGGACATGTGTGAAAAAGTGATTCATAGCATATCCAATTAGTTCATGAGCATGATTTGAATGTAAGAGTATAAATTTTCACAAAAATATTGCGCAACAATTTATATTTGTAAGAAACTTGATCTCTTTTTATTGTTATTTTTTCATTTAGAAGATTTATATACATTTCAAGATCAAATAATCAAATGAGAACTTACATATTACACATATTGAAAAACTAAGCCGGTGAATAACATATTCCTAGAGTCAAAAACCAGTGGAGAAAGGAACATTACCTGGAAAACTAAGCTAACAGAAATCGACATGATTCTCCGGAAACAAAAAAGAATGTATCTGAAAATGCTAAATGGCTAATAAGCACAAACATCAGAACATAAACCATTAGAACTAGACTTTATAGCAAGAAAAGTCACCATGGAAGAAGAAGGAAGAAAGAGAGAAGCATCAGACATCAAAATTATTGGGGATTAGCCAAAACCGCAATTCAATATATTTCTCCGGAACACATCAAAAGCCACAAGTTCAACGGCAACAGACCAACAAAGGAGAACGATGAGCCACAACTTTTATCAATCGATCACCCACAACATGATGCTGGAAAGAGCCAAAGCTACCTCTTCCTTGAATTTGAGCCGAAGGTTCCTTGCTCGAAAGCATAACAAATAGAAAAACACCATATAACCTGCTCCGTTGCAAGCAAAAACAAGGAAAAGCACACTCTCCAAACCAGGTAAAATCACTACGAGAAACAAAGAAAGATAACACACCTACAATTATAAACCACAGAAGTTTAGATCTGCATCAAGAGCAACAACCAAGACCTAGAAAGGCGGATTCACAAACGGAGGAGAGAACTACAACGTCGAATCACGACGCCAACAGATCCAGAACCGATGAAGCTCTACAACCATCTCTGGATATGAGAAACTAGATCTAAATTTGATATTTTCAGATTAAAGCCAAAAGAACTAGAAGGAAAAAATAAAACAGAATAGAAACTAGATAAAAGCAATAAGAAGAAAAAAGAAGATCGACGAAGTGGCTGTGGAAGCCCACACTGCCGGCCGGAGTCTATAGGTGGCGGATTTAATTAAAGAGTAGGAAGAGAAGAAGAGAGAGAGAAAGAACATGCACATTTGGTATTTAGTTTTAAACCGATCTTTTTAGAATGACTAATTTTTTTTTCAGAGATTATATGGTATAAACTACCATACCACATCAAAATTTGGTTTCTAGATGCTCAAAGAGTCTGAATTTCACGCCCTACATTGTTATTATTTTGCTAGATGTCCTCACAGCGAATCTCGAAGCTTGTATATCTAGAGAGGCAATGGTTAGTGCAGGATTCATCTAAATTGTACCCAAAAAATAAAGAAACATTAAACAAACCGTGCACAAAACTATTGATGTTTTGGTCAAAAGCGCCTTGATTTTCAGCTGATCTTTAGTATAATAATTTTTGCTTATGTGTTTTAGCATCATGATCAGGGAGCTTTTTCTTATCTCTACTCAAACTAGAAACTAATCTATCTTCTGTAGTTGGAGTTCTAAAGTCATCAAGATCATCCTCTTCTTGGTTAGAAAAATGCAAATATATAATTACTTCTTCTTATTTTCAATTTGCCATATATAATTACTCTACTTATTTTCACTTGTGTGGAACGCATTCAACCGATCCATATTTTCATTTTTTGTATATATTGTCCCATAAAAATTAGCACAAGTGAATAAATAAAAATAAAATAATAAAAATGTATAAAAATTTAGTAAAAAAAATGTATAGATGTAGAATACCTTACAACAGAGAGTCATAGAAAAGAAAGTCAGTAAGATTTTTTTATTTGAAAGAAAAAAAAAATACAAAAAGAAGTGTTATTTTCAAACAACTAGTCATGTCAGATACAAAAAGATTGAGTACCCTTGCTTCCGTAATCGCTTGTAACGTTGGAAAAAGATTCTTTATGCGACCCCTAAAACTTTAAATACAAATAATTTAAATAAGGCCACATGGAACTGTTATATAATTTAGTAATTCGCATCAGAAAAAGAATATGGAGCTGCAATACAGAATAATGTAAAAGGAAGAAAATGAAACTTTCTTTGCGTGGAGAAGAGACTTTATCGCTTACAAATTATGATAATTTATTAAAAATTTGGAAAATTTCCCGGACAAAAGATTTCGTTTTAGTTTCCAATTGGTGAACCATCTTTGAAAAAAAAAAACATGCGAATGAAAATAATATTCTAATTTGCAATATTCAAAGTGATTTTCCTTTTAAGATACACAAATTTAGACTTGTTTTTTCTTATTCTTCCAAATTCATAAATCTAACAAAAATTATAGAGTAAAATATCTTTAATCAAAGTTGAAAATGAACAAAAAGTTCCATTTGATCTAATTAGGGATGAAGGCTTGTCTATCATTTCTAGGCCCCTGAGAGAAATTATAGATGCTAAGCCTTTCTCAAGTGTTAGTTCGGTAGAGATCAAGGTTATTGTCGATCTCTCCACTACACTTCCTAATATGGTGGAAGTGGAAAGGGAAAATGGTCAAATTGATGTGATACTGGTATCTTACCCCTGGTTGCCTCCGGTGTGCCTTGAGTGTAAGAAATATGGTCATAAAGCCTCTCTTTGTCCTTCTAACCCATCCTCAAAGAGGGACAAAGGCAAGAAAGTTGCAGATGGCAACGTCGCTAAGACGTCTCAACCCGTGCATCTGGAGAAGAGCAGTTCTCCGGCGCCTCCGGCAGTGCCCTCTGATGCGGCTCTATCGTTAACTTCCTCAGTTCCCTCCACTGTCTCAGATAGCCTCAAGGTTCCTCCAAATTCTCCCGAATTAAGCAAGGGGAAAATTCTCTATCCAATCAATCAGATCATGCGGTCCATCTGGGTGATGAGATTGTCTCTTTTCCTCCGGCTCGTAAGGTTGCTCAGGGGAAAAAGGTCTATGTATCGGAAAATTGAGGTCCCCTCTACTCTGTTTCTTAATCCGTTTGGGGTTTTGAGTGGAGTTCAGAACGAAGAGGTGCTTACAGATTTGATCAAGGAGGAAGAATATCTGGTTCTGGTCCCTGCCTCGTCCAGACCTCCGGAGGTTGTGTCGCCTCCAATGTCTAAGAAACAGCTTTTGAAGAAAAGGAAAATCAACCAACGTTCGCCGGTTTCAGCTGGTGGCTCCCCCCGGAGTTCTGGGAACCACCCTTCATATTAATAATGACGGACATCATTTTTTGGAATGTGCGTGACATCAACGATATTGGCAAGCATCACCCTTTGCTTTCGTGGGTGAGGTCTAAGAAGATAAGTTTTGGTGCCCTTTTGGAAACGCACGTAAGGGAGATTAATAAGAATAGTATTATGGCGGCTTTAGGCTCGGAATGGAGAGTAATCTGCAACTATCAGCATGCTCCTCTTGGCAGGATCTGGATCATATATAAAGATCCGATCAAAATTTCATTTTTGTTTTTCGATGCCCAATCCATCACTTGTCAGATTTACCTGGAGGATGGATCCTTTTTCTTCTATACTGCATTTTATGCGTCTAATTTTTTGGATGAGCGTAGATCTCTTTGGACGTCTTTGGTCGACACTTGCATCTCTTTTGGTCTGGATTCTCATCCTTGGATTGTATGTGGGGATTTCAATGAGATTATAAGTCCATGCGAATCTTCAAACCCTTCTATGATCTCCTCTACCCCGGCTATGAGAGAATTCGAGGGTTGTTTGTCCGGGCTCGATTTGTGGGACATGCCTTCTCAGGGGCCAAAATTCACCTGGTCTAATCACTGTCCGTCGGATCCTATCGCAAAAAGGCTCGACAGGTGCCTAATAAATGATCAATGGATCGCCAAATTTCCCTCCAGCAGCTGTAGGTTTGAACCCCCAGAGTTTTCTAACCACACTCCCTGCCATATCAGGCTTTCTTCGCCAGCTCCAACCTTCGGTACTCGGCCATTCATGTTCTCTAATCTCATTGCCACTTTGCCTGTTTTTCTGCCCGTAGTTAAGCTTGCCTGGGAACAATTGGGGCCTGCGGCTGTGAATCTCTCATCTCTCTGTTTTAAGCTGAAGAACCTGAAAACGACTTTGAAAGCATTGCAAAAGGAGTTGTTTTCTGATATTGAGAAAAGGGTTTGTTCCGCCCACATTGCTCTCTCAGGTAGCCAGCTCCTATCTCTATCTAATCCTACCGAGGAGAATATGTTGCAAGAGAAATTGGATAGGGAAAATTGGCTTTTCCTACGGCGGATAGAAGAATGGTACTTCAGGCAAAAGTCTCGCATAAAATGGCTAGAAGCGGGAGATTTAAATACCAAATTTTTCTATAGAGTTGCCAAAGCTAGAAATGCTTCGAATGGGATCCTTTATCTGCTTCGTCCGGATGGGACTCGGTCGGAATCTCTATGTGAAGCCCATTCCACAGCGGAAAATTATTTTGCGACCCTTTATGGTACTGTTAAAGGCAGCTACGTATGCGTCCTTGGGGATTATCTGGATCGGATTCTCCTGGTGAAATGTACTCCACAGCATCAACAATTTCTATCTTTGGCTGTGACTTCGGAGTTGATCAAGGCTACTCTCTTTCATCCATCGCATAATAGGACTCCCGGTCCGGATGGCTTAACGGCGGAATTTTATAGAGCAACGTGGGATTTTCTGGGTGAGGAAATTACAGGAGCTATCAGGCAGTTTTTCACATGTCCATTCATGCCGGCGGCGCTAAATTCTACATCCTTGGTCCTCATTCCAAAACGTCCAGGTGCGGATGATATTAAAGACTTTCGCCCAATCTCCTGTCTCAACACCCTCTATAAATTGATTACCAGGATTCTTTCTGACCGTCTGAAGTTGATCTTGCCTTCCATCATTTTACCCAATCAGACGGCTTTCATTAAGGATAGGTTCTGTTGGAGAATGTTCTTTTGGCTTCAGAAGTTATCAATGGATATCACCTGAATCAAAACTCCCCGAGGATAACGCTCAAGGTAGACATATTTAAAGCCTTTGATTCAGTGAGGTGGGATTTTGTTTTGGAGACTTTGCGAGCTTTGTCCTTTTCGGCCTCTTTTGTGGTCTGCGTCAGGTCGTGTATTTGCTCTCCCTCGTTCTATCTGAGTCTGAATGGTGTTACATCGGGACGATTCAAAGGAAAGCCGGGTCTGAGGTAGGGAGATCCTTTGTCTCCTCTGCTCTTTGTTATGGTGATGAATGTGCTCTCAGTTATGTTAAATAACGCGGCTCGGGCCGGTATCTTTGGTTATCATCCACGTTGTGAGGAGGCTTCTCTAACCCACCTAGCGTTCGCTGACGATCTCCTAATTTTTCTTGAAGGAAATGAAGCCTCGGTTGCGGGTGTTCTCTCAGTCCTTTCTCAGTTTGAGAAGCTTTCGGGTCTCGGGGTTAACATCTCTAAAACGTAGATGTTCTCTTCATGAGTTGATAGCGGAGTTCTGTCTTCTCTTCTCGTTCGTCACTCTCTTGGGTCGACATCTTTGCCCATCCGTTACCTTGGGCTTCCACTACACTCATCTAAACTACGTGTTTCGGACTGTGACCCTCTTCTCTCACAGATCCGAAGGAAGCTTAATGGTTGGATGCATAGACATCTCAGTTTTGCGGGTAGGCTACGATTCATTTAAGCAGTCATCCCGGGCATTATTGGGTTTTGGTCTTCCGCCTTCTTCATCCCAAAGAAAGTATTACCTCTGATAAATGGATTAATATCTTCCTTTCTATGGCATGGCCGTCTAGGGAAATCTTCAGGGGCAAAGGTGGCTTGGTCAGATCTTTGCTACCCTAAGGAGGAAGGGGGTTTGGGGCTAAGACCTCTCTCTTCTTGGAACCAGATTTTTGGTCTCAAAATGGTGTGGATGTTGTATGCTCGTGGAGGATCTCTGTGGGTTGCGTGGTTGCGGCGAAATTATCTCTCCCGAGGTTCATTTTGGTCACTCAGCAGTTCCAACTATTCGGTCTCCTGGATGTTTAGGCGGCTTCTGAAACTCCATCCGCTAGCTAACCTCTTCCTTCGAATTAAAATTGGAAGGGGAGAGGAAACGTTTTTTTGGTGGGATCCATGGACCTCTTATGGTCCTCTTATTGCTTTCCTTGGTCCTTCAGGTCCCTCTGCCTTGGGGATACCTATTACTGCTCTGGTTAGTGACTGTACTACAAGCCTGCAATGAAATCTCTTCCATGCTCGATCGGATAGGCAACTTGATCTTCTGATACTTATTTCGGGTATACCTTTGTCCAACGCGAATGATGAAACGTTGTGGCTCGTTAATGACAAGCCTATCAACATGTTCATCTCCAAATCAATATGGGAGACTATTCGTCTATCTAAGCCTAAGGTCTCATGGTCTTCGGTAGTTTGGAACAAAGTCTCAATACCCAAACATGCTATTACGGCTTGGTTTTTTGTGTTGAATCGTAATCCTACTCTTGATAGGCTCCTCCAATAGGGTCTAGATGTTGAGCCTTCCTGTCGCCTCTGTGGTGACTTTCCAGAATCTAGGAATCACCTTTTTTTCGAGTGCGCTTACTCGGCTTCTGTTTGGTCTCGGGCTGTTGCTAAGCTCAATATTCGGGATGCTCTGTCGAGTTGGGATCTCATTATCCCTTGGTTTGCTACGTCTTTTTCATATAGGACTGCATCTTTAGTTCTGTATCAGGTGTGGCAGGCGGCAATGTATGAAATTTGGAAAGAGAGAAACTCCAGATTCCATAATGGCACTTCTGTTTTCATCGTGATTTCAGAGCCTTTCCACCTCTTTTCTCTTGTTTGTTTCTTTTCTGATCTTATGTATCTTTAAAACAATTATCTCCCTTTTAATACGAAAGCCTTTAAAAAAAAATTAATAAAACAAATTGGCTTTTGTTATGATAAGCCGGAAATGGTACGGGGCACAGAGGTGATTTTCATTAAATAACAAAACAATAAACGTTGAAAGAATTATTTTGTTATTTTGGTTAAGGAACCTATAAAATAAGTGGATCTTAATCTTATCATACAGTCCACTTGCAATTAATATAATATGATAATTGTTTCACAATGGGAAGAATACTTTCGCAAAATAACAAATCTTAGCTAAAGAGGGAAAATAAAGAATCTGATGAATACTTTCACAATGGAAAGAGTACTTGCATATACGATGAATGTCAGATCCAAAGAAATATGTAAAACTGGAAACTTACAAGTTGTTGTTTTTTCTTTTTTGAAGAATTTTTTGGACACGTTCATGCCCATCTTATTATTAATTCATATGATCCAACAAATTGCAGATATGCCCATCAACAAATTTAGTTGCGTGTTATAGATCACAAAGCATGTGCAACGAGTCGCCTTCAAGTTGCCATGGAGTGGAAAAAACAAACTACCTTACATCTGCATCTAATGAATTAAAAATGAAATTCCTATAATCCTATTGGGATTCAATAATAATAGCAATAACTCAAATGCAAAAGCAGTTATAAATGTACCCTGGCTATAAGATTTACGAGGTAGGATGATTAGAATTACTTCTCAAAGCAAACATAACAGAGAAGATTAAACTCTCACACAACTATGTTTACAATAAAAGAGGATCTAACTATCTAAGGTAATTAACCATCATTGAAAAACAAAAGATCAGTACTAATCAAGGTTACTACTGTTGTGGAAATATTTCATTAATACTTCTCATAACATAAAAAAAATTGTCCAAATGAATGCACTCGTTATTATATTAGCCTACCAAATATTTAATATCTATCATAGCGTTACGTGTGAAAATGGTCCAAATTAAATGCATTGCATATTTGCATATAATATGACTGAGCAATTTTAATATTCTGTTAGATGTTATAATTAAAAGAAAGATCTCGACAAGATTCGGTTTCTTGGTTGGACCTAATCATGGGACATGGATCGATTTTGGGACTCAACTAGAAGAACAAACTCCATGCAAGTTTTGGTTAGGCTCAAGAAAGACAAGAGGACGGGCGGCGACTAAAAAATATGCCTACTTTGATTTGGGTTATAATCTCTTGTGGCCCAGGGAAGAAGGAGAAATTTGCTAATTTCGTGCCATTATTGGGTTGAGCATTATTGCATTAATTAATGAGTTTTCACTAATGTCTATCTAAAGCAAACTAAAAAACACTTAACATTAAAATATTTTTAAAATAATTATTTAATATATATTATATATAATACATAGATTGCTATATTTTTAAAATATAATCTATTTAAGTAAAATAAAACAAAAATTTCATATAAAAGAGAATAATAGTAATTTTTTAAAATAATTATTTAATACATAATATATATAATACTAGCCCTGGGCATTCGGTTCTGTGGTTCGGTTCCGATTCTTCGGTTCCACCTATTTACTATCCATATAGGAACCGAATGTATCACGATTCGGTTCCATCGGTTCCGGTTCGGTTCCGGATAGAACCATTTACAACCAAAACCATTGGTTCTCTAAGTGGAAACGAAATAAAACCGTAAAAATACCCTAAATGGAACCGAAAAAACCGAATTATGACCGAAAAAACCGAAATGTAACCGAAATACTGACATATATCTGAAATGTAACCGAAACCACAACAAAAATATAAGCTTGAGTTTGAGAAAATCGATTGGATAGAAGAAGTTTAATCAGGTATTCGGATACCCACTGGATATCGGTTTGGTTTGGTTAGGAACCGATATCCACGGTTCCCTTCATATGCTACCCATCGGTTCTTTTACATGGAACCGGAACCGATCCTGAACCGTTATATCGGTTCGGTTCCGGTTCGGGTAATCGGCTCCGGTTCAAATGCCCAGGCCTATATAATACATAGATTGCTATATTTTTAAAATATAATCTATTTAAGTAAAATAAAACAAAAATTTCATATAAAAGAGAATAATAATAAACTTTTTTTTATGACTCAGGGGTAAATCTCAGGCCTATGGAAGAGTCCAGACTAATCCCCTGGAGAGAGAAAAGCCCACGGATAGTCCCCCCCCCCCCCCCCCCCCCCCCCCAGTTTTTCAAATGGACAGAGCAAGGACCCATATCCTTGTGGTCATTGTGACTTAGTTTCGTGCAGCAGGGGTGAACCTGTAACATGTTAGCGTCACGGACTCGTCCCTTCACCACCCAACCACAAGCGCTTGGTCAATAATAGTAATTAAAGCAAAGTGTTAAGAAATATATTGTACGGAATTTTTTTATTAAATTTTAATAGTTCACTAGTAATATTAAACACAATAGTTCAAAAGATTTTACTGGTAATAACTATATAATTTAATTTTCAATAATAATTGTATACCAAAAATGGTAGATAAACATGACTATATTTTAAATATTAGATTGTTTATGAATTTATGAATTTTAATATATTTTAATTATTATAGTGAAAATAAATTTAGATAAGTGTATTTCTATAATTTTAAACAAAATAAAACCTATTTAAAATATGTAATCTATTATCAAATTGGACTTATTCTTATTATAAGATGTCCATCTAAATTAATATAATAAATCATCGAAAATATGATTTTTTAAGTAATTGATTTGAGCCAAATAATAGTAATTTGATTATACATTACTCTAAGATAGTGGGCTTTTGGTATATGATGTAATAAATAATATGGTTGATAATAACATTTTCTTCTAAAGAAATCTAGGTGTATTATGCTATTAAATCATGAATTTAAAAAGAAAAAGTTGGTCTAAAATTTAAGGGAAATTTAAAAAATGCACTTTCTTTGGTACACTTTTTCAGTTTTACACTTCTAAAGAAGACATTTTCATTTTTACACTCTTTTATAAAGCTTTATAAACTCTTAAATTTTTTTAGGGCAAATCTTCCATTTGGGTTTACAATTCAGAGTTTAAGTTTTAGGGTTTACGATTTAGGGTTTAGTGTTTACGATTTAGGGTTTAGGGTTTAAGATTCACAAATCCTTAAGATTTAGGGTTTAGGGTTTAGATTCACAAACCCTAAACCCTAAACTCTAAATCATAAACCCTAAACCCTAAATCCTAAATCGTCTATTTCGTAAACCCTAAACTCTAAATCAAAAAACCCAAAACCCTAAACACTAAACCATAAACCCTAAACCATAAACCCTAAACCCTAAGCCCTAAACCCTAAACCATAAACACTAAACACTAAATCGTAACTCCTAAACCCTAAATCGTAACTCCTAAACCCTAAATCGTAACCCCTAAACCCTAAGCCCTAAATCTTAAATCGTAAACCCTAAACCCTAAACCCTAATTCGTAAACCCTAAACACTAAATCGTAAACCCTAAACTCTAAAACTGTAAACCCTAAACACTAAATCGTAAACCCTAAACCCTAAACCTTCATTTTTGTAAAGGATGGAAGGGAGTGTATTTTAAAAAATGTGTATGATGAAAGTGGTATTTTTGACAAATTTCCTAAAATTTAGTATGAAACTATATCTTTTGCATATGAGATACAATATTGTTGTAAGCCAAAATATTTACTATATTCAAATAGCCCTTATTATTATAATTGTAAGAGATTATATTCTAAATTTTACATATTCTAAAAACAAATATAGTAATACGACACAAATACAAAACAAAATGACAAACAAAATCCGCGCGTGCATGAGGTGGATCTCTAATTCCTCTAATGAAGGAGTTGGTTGACCCAAGTGAAACGTTTTGAAAATGTTATGAGGTCTTCTTTGCAGGTAAAGATAAATATTACTTGGACTCCATTTCGTGAGTTGGTAACGATTAGAAAGCGCCAAACGGTTTCATTGGAGGACATGGCTAGGCCAAAGATAGATGCATGTGGCATGTTATTCTGAATGATCTTGTCATCTTTAAATTTCAAAACCTTATCAAGGAAAAACTTGGGAAAAAAAGAAAAAAAAAAGTGGTAGCTCAGGGTGAGATATCAATGGTCTATATCGTTAGCTCAAATTGTCAATGCGTGAGAAAGCTATTTGACAATTCGAAATCTAAGAAAAATATTGTCGAGATTTTTTGTTTTATAATTTATGTTTTTCATTGAGACCAAACAGGACGTTATTTCATATGATGTATATCGGTATATGATGTATTTTTATTATATAGAAATATCTCTTATCATGGGTTAGGTGTAGTGGACAAGATTTAACAAAACTAGGTGTGGGCATTCGGATCCTCGGTTCGGATCGGATCGGGTTTTTCGGATTTCGGGTTATTCGGATTATGATATTTTGGACCCGTTTAGGAACCGACTAAATTTCGGATCGGATCGGTTCGGATTTTTTCGGATTCGGATCGATTTTCAAAATTTATAAAAGACCCGAAACAGATCCGAAATATATACCGGTTCGGGTTTAAATCCGATTTTTTCCAAAAAAATCGCATAATCCGAAAAACCCGAAAAAAAATCCGAAAAACCCGACGAAAACCGAAAAACCCGACGAAAATCCGAAAACCCCAAAAAAAAAAACCGAAAACCCCGACGAAAATCCGAAAAATCCGAAAAAAAAAATATGTGTTTCTTCTGATACCCGATCGGTTCCGGATTTAAAACCGATCCGAACCGAAATCTGAAACACATTTATTCTGGAACTGTTCGGATTATTAGCCTTGGCCGGATCCGGAACGAATCGGTTATTTCGGATCGGATCGGTTCGGATCCGTCGGATCCGGATTATATGCCCAGGCCTAAACAAAACCATGAGTGGTTTAACATTTGTTCCATCTTAACCAAGATTTTGATTAAGCCAAATTGTCAGCCAAAAAAAAATCTGTTTTGATAACCATTGGGCTTTCAAAGGTAGGACTTGGATGGAACATAGGGTTTACCAGATGAAATCATAACAAAGTCATCTTAAAAAATTGTAGATAAAAGTATGAAGATCATTTCACCGTTGTGTATGATTTATTGAGTGAACAAGTTAATTACAAGTTCTTTTTTTATTATTATTCACCATTATTTTTCTATCCACGAAATCAAATAGAAAACTGAAAAGAAGTTTGGTGTGGAAAAAATCAAGTTTGGATTTTACTTAGTCTAGTTCTTCCTCCTAGATGCCGTTTATTCTGCAGACTCTTCCACCTCTTATCAATGCACTCATCTTGTAATACATGTCTAGCTTGCTAGTACACCTGGCTCTGATACCATAAAATTATTTTTTTCTTTATAATTTATTCTTATTATTTTGTATGATTTTTGTTACATAAAACTTAATATAGATTTTGTTTGTAAAACTGAATGATGATTAAAACTTGTTTGTATATTTGATTTCGAAAATAAAGTACAATATTTTGATAATACAAATATTTGATAAAAGTAAATATGAAAACTTAAAAATTACAAGAGAATTTTTTAGAGAGAAGGGAGAGCTTTTAGAGAGAGAGAGCTGTGCGAAGATCGCTTGCTTCCTCTGGTTGATGAGCCTTGGTATTTATAGGCGAAGTTGAGCAAGTGGAGGATTGATACGTGTCTTTCATCCGACGGTGCTGTCAGTCTGCTAACACGTGTCGTTCATCCAACGGTGCTGACAGTTGCTTACGTCATTGCTTGTCTCATTGCTTACGTCATTGCTTACGTCTTGTGGGTCCCTCTTACAGGTGTGATTGATCTGTATGTTGATTATTCGTAGTTTTGGTACAGAGGTATACTCTGTAGATTATTTTTGGAAATACAAATAGTAAATAATACAAACTTATAAATAATATACAGAGTCTACTACAATATACAATGGTTGAAAATACATATAGCATTACTATAATTTTTTTTTTAATCTTCGAATGGGTCTTGGGCGAATGGACCGCCATATGGGTCCTCGTGTTGTGTAATGTCTTCTTCGTCGGAAGATTCCATTTGTTGAGCTATAGCTGCAAGGATTTGCTTAATCTTGTCTTGGTCTTTTTTTTTTTGTTGATTTCTTGGAATCGGAAGAACTTGTTGAATTTGTTGGACTGTGGGATGGTTCGGGGTTGGATGGAATAATAGATTCTTGGGTGGATTTAGTCGGAGTTAGTTGTTTAAGCTGGCTAGGGGTAAGAAGTGTGATGGATTGGGATACGGTTCGGACGACGTCCGTTACTTGTTGAGTGATTTGAAAATATTTTTGGATATTTGTAAGAGAACAGCGGTCCAAATTATATTTGTCCCACCATTTAATTCGGAATTTCCGAAGGAGAGAATATGGCATATTTGGTAGATAGGAGGTGAGGTTATAGTGCCACGAACATATCCATGGTATACCCATGTCTATGTGAAAACTTATCTTGGTCAAAGGTAGAATAGGGGTTTTTGGTGCAAGCTTAATATAAAAGGGTAAAGAGGTCTTGGTAATTTCTGGTGGGTAAATTTGGTAGGTTGGACCGAACCAGTGCCACCATTCATAAAACCAGCCTGGTATAGTTTTTGGGCATTTATGGTCTAAGGAGATGAACCATGAACGGTCATACGGTCTAAGGTAAAAAAGACGGAAAAAGGCTTGTTGGTAGTCGACGTAGGTATAGCCAGGGATATGATATCCTAGGATAGAGAAATGTTTGATAGTATGGTGGTGAATAAAACTAAGTTCTTGAATAGAACAAATGCGTAATATTTTACAGGTTGAGTAGGATATGAGATTGGGATTTAATTTATCTGGGTAGTGGGTAATTTCCGCAGACAGAGAGTCTACTAGAATATACTCATAAAATGTTCGGTTTTTGATTACATTGTCAGTGGGATACTGACAATCTTCATATAGGTATCGACCAACAAAGTCTTGAAGTTGTTTTAAAGATATTGGTTTAGTGAAATTGGTTGTTATGATATGTTCTTTGTGGGCTTTTATGATGTAAGCGGTCTTTTGAGAAGGTGGTTGGGACGTTGATGTTGAAGTAGATGGTTGATTTTTGTCTGTAGCTGCTGCTTTTGAATAAGATAGTGGAGGGAATTCAGCAAGAGCTGAATAAGAGTTTTGAATAGTCAGGGGTTTGCCTTTGAGAGATGGTTGATTTTTGATATAGTCCGATGCGGTCATCGGCTTCTTCTTCTTTGGATCATTCATCTTGGCTATTTTGTTGATTGCTTGTTTTACCCTGTAAATATTCCCTTGTTAGAAAGTCTGGTAGAGAATTATTTTCTCCTTTAATATATTGAATATCAAAATCAAAGACTGATAAAATGGCTTGCCATCTGGCAAAAATTTGTTTTGAGACTAAATTTTTAACATCTTTTTGTAGAATTTCTTTTGCTGATTTACAGTCAACTCATAATAAGAATTTTTTGTTTATTAAATCGTCTTGAAATTTAGAAATACAATTTACGATTGAAATGACTTCTTTTTTAACTGTAGAATAATTCTTTTGTGGTCCTAACCATACACCTGAATGAAATCTAATTATAGATTCATAGGTGGCTCCTGGAAGTTTTTGTTTTAAAATTCCTCCATATCCAATTTCTGAAGTATCTGTTTCTACTATCATATCTGCTTCAGGGTTCGGTATGGATAGACAAGGAAGGGTTTTAACTTTTTGTTTAACTTCTTGGACTAGATGGGTATGTTGACTAGTCCAGGGTTTTGGATTTTTTTGAAGTCGTTGAAATAATGGCTGTATTGTTTTTCTAAGATTGGGAAGGAAGTCTGAAACATAGTTTAGACATCCTAAAATCTTTGTAATTGCGATTTTTCCCTTAGTTCATCTGAGAATTTATCTGCAAATTCAATTGATCTTGAAATAGGTGTAATGGTTCATTGGTATATATTATGTCCTAAGAATCTTATTTTAGTTTGGAATAAATATATTTTCTTTGCTGATAATACCAAACTGTGTTTTTTAACTATATTTAAGAATGTGTGTAAATGACTAATATGTTGATCTATTGATGTTGAATAAACAAGTACGTCATCAATATAGACAATAATGAATTTTGAATAATTCTTAAATATATCGTTCATTATATGTTGGAATTCAGAGGGTGCATTTTTTAATCCAAACGGCATTACATTCCATTCATAATGTCTGAATGGTACAGTAAATGCTGTTTTGTATTTATCGTGTTCGGCAATTTGTATTTGCCAGAACCCGCTCTTCATATCGAATTTTGAATAGATTTTTTCATTATATAGTCGTTTTAATAAATCTCTTTTATTAGGTATTGGGTATCTAATCCAATGTAATACGTCATTTAGTGGTTTATAATTAATTACTAGACGTGGTACTCCACGTTCTTTTTCTGCTTGATTATTTACATAAAAAGCTGAGCAACTTCAAGGAGATTTGGATTGTCTGATTAGTTTTTTTGTCTAATAGATCTTTTATTTCTTGTTTACAATGTTCTAACAATTCTTTGTTCATTTGAATAGGTCGTGCTTTGGTTGGTATATTTTTCTCGTTAAAATCTTTTATATAGGGGAGTTCAACAGAATTTTGTTTTCTCTCCCAAAAAGCATTTGGTAAGTCCGAACATACTTGAATTAATAATTCTTTTTCTATTGTTTTAATTTTGTCTATTACATAAGGTGTAGATAATTGTTCTTCTATTTTTTTATTTGTTATTTCATCTTGTAAATATTGAATATGATTTTATTTGCCTTTTATTAAATTAATTGTTTTGAATAGTGTTTTGTTGTAGACTTAAAATTTCTTTAGTTTTCATTGGAGATAAAAATTTAAATGATAATTTTGTACCGACTACTTTCGTTGTTACTCCTGATTCTGCTACTTTAAATGGATATATTTGTCTAAAAATTGTGTACCTAATATTACTTCTTGTGTAAGGTTTTGTACTAGGATAAATTAGTTTTTAAAACAATATCCTTGATTACATATTTTAGCACATGGTAATTTATATTTTACTTTTAAATTACTTCCATTAGCACCACTTAAGCGTTCCGTAGTTTTTTCATAATATTTTGTAGGTATTATTCCTTCACGGACGCAATTATAATCTGCTCATGTGTTCATTAAGGCTATTACTTCTATTTTAAATTCATGACCTATGACTATGTGTAAAGTAATGCTAGTGTACCATTTTTGATAACTTATTTTATTAATTATTTCAATATATTGTTCATCATCAGATGATTCTTGCTTATTTATATCTTTTATGATTTGTTTACTAAATGATGATTGATTATTATTTTTTGACTCTATCAATGATAATCGAGCATCCATTTGTAGATGTTTTAATTCTTGTTGATTGACTATTAATTGCAAATCTTTAATTTGTGATTTTAATTGTTTAACTTCGTTTTATAATTCTCCAGTAGTTAGTTGCTTAAATAAAATTTGAGTTGGATATTTCTGAAATATTTTATTTAAGCTAAATGGTTGAGGTGTAGACAATTGGTTTTCTTGACATACTATATCTTTTAATTTTAATAAATACTCTCTTTTAGGAGCAGGGTCATCAATTTTGTTTATAATATCTAGTAGGGGTTGCTTATCATTTTCTTTTGTTATTACATTGATCATTTTACAATTGCATAAATTATCAGATAATTCTTCAGATTCTTCTGAAGAAGTACTAGAGTTTTCTATTTCATTGATTGAATATTCACTGTTGGTTTCTTCTAATTCTTCTGTTTTTGATATTAATAGTTTAGTTAATTTTTCACCTAAATTATCAGATTAGTATGAACTAGTCAGGAGTTCACCAAAGAAACTCTCCCAGGCCCGATTCTCGAGAACAGTGGACTTACCGGTCTTCTGTCGTTGTCAACTGCCATCTACCCGGTTTCTTTCCTTATTTAGGTAGTTCCTGTTTTGAAAAACCACCCTTTTCCACCTAAAACCACCTTTTCTAAACCCCTCACGGTGGCCGGAGGGCCTTTCACCTCCCGGTGAACCCTTCATAGAGCATAGGCGGAGGAGGAGCATCGACGGATACTCTGTTTCTCACTCCCCTTTCTCACGTCGTCCATTCCGGCAACATATACTTGAGTCGACATATACTCCTCAAGAGATAGAAGGCTAAATAAAGTAAAGGAACAGCGAATACAACTCTGCTCTCTCACCGGAATCACTACAAGCTTCCTCTTAAGCCCCACGACCACCGGGCATAGAACAGAACTTCACATACTCCTCGGTCACCAGAAGCTCCGGACCAGCCTTTCACCCCGCTTTGACTATACCTCATCCCGCGATGACTCAGCGAAACTACGTATCAGAGGAAGAGGCTAAGAAGCTGGCTGCTCTAACAGGAACCCAGATCCGGCGTATAAAAGCTCCAATGGTTGATAACTCAACCCTCATCAGAGAGAATACCCGCACTCTAATCGGGCGAACCACAAACCCCTCGGAACAACCCATTGGTCCTCAGCTCAACCACCTAACGCAGATTTGGTAGTCGAAAGGGCAGGTACGAGGTTCCGACCTGGGTAATGATACTTTCCAATTCCGCTTTGAACTGGAAGCAGATCTAAATGCAGTGCTTGCGAGCCGGCCCTACTCTTATGCAAACTGGATGGTTATCCTCCAAAGGTGGGAACCTATTATCTCTGCTTCTTTCCCATCCCAGATTCCCTTCTGGATCAATATCAAGGGTCTTCCGCTGCATTACTTACACGAGAAGGTGATTTATAAAATCGGACATGCCTTGGAACGCTGGAGGACTATGACATCTCAGAGGTTTCAGCGCGAATTAGAGTCTCAGTTAATGGTCTCAAGACAATTACTAAGGGACTATAATGGAGTTTGCGGCAGGAGAAGAGAGTCTTCTCACACTGGAATATGAGGATCTGGGGAACTATTGGTCTCGATGCTTGGTGCTCTCCCATCGGGACAAACTCTGCCCACTGAACCCTAGGAAAACAGAGAACCTGAGTCTTACTGATCCAAGGAAAGAAGCACAGCAAATGCCGAAAAGGGAGCTTAAACAGCACACTCCAAGGAAACCTACTTCCCCCACGTTAGCGAACGAGCAACGACAAGCCTCAGAGAGGCAATATCCGGAGAGGAGAAGGCAGCCTTTCCAGCAAAGACTGGACAGACATGGTCAACCGTTCGGGGAGCGCATCTCCCTCCCCTCAAGCGCTCAAGGCCCGGCCAACAAACTAGCCCCAAAACCAGTAGAGGGCCACACTGACGAAGAGAGACGAGGAGGAGTGAGACAACATTCCCCACGCTACAGAAGTCTCAGCCGCACAAACCACCATTCGAATTATGGTACAAGGCGTAGAGAGGTGAGTGAAACAGGAGGGCACCACCGCAGAGTCTGGAGAGAAAGATGAACCTCACCCCACAGGGACCACAGGAGGAACAGTCGAAGCCCCCATAGACGAGAACGTAGCAGCTCACGGTTAAAATCCCCGCGATACACAGAGGAAGAGAAAGGCAAGAGAATTGTAGAAGGAGGTCCCAACAGAGCTGAAAAAGGGAACTCCCACATTCATCTGCCACTCCCACCGCCACCTCCAATTCCCACAACGGTCGCTGTTATGGAGGATCTTCGAGAAGCGGCGTTAAGATATGCAAGTTGCGATGATCCTGTTGAGAGCCCAGCTAGGCGACAAAGAATCCTTCTTAGCGAAATGGATGGAACGGTGGAAGTGACTGCGGCTAGTATCGTGGAAGCAGCAAAGATATCTCATCAAGCCTCGCTCAGCTCTGCTGGACTAGCGAAAGAGGCCCAGGGACTTCCATCACAGACGCCGGAGAGCATCCTCCCACTTGATTTCATACCCGTACAAGTGAGGCAACCACTGCAACAAACGAAGGAGACAGCTCCACCGGAAAACCAGCTTCTTCCTATCCCGGCAAAAAGGAAGAGAGGCAGACCTGCGACAAAAGCGACAAAATCAACTAACAGCCCCCGAAGGAGAACAGTAAGCAAGCAAGGAGCAAAACAGAACAACCGCAAAGCTGCCCTTACAATTGGATCTCCAAGCAGGAGAATTACGACAGGAAAAACAAAACCGGGGAGACCGAAACGGGTGCCAGCATCGGGAGCCGCGGCTACAGAAGGAGTAGGCATCCAACAGAACGTTGAAACAGAAGAAATTGTAACTGAAAGCACAGACCCAGCTATGCCTCCTCCACGGACAAATACAGCAGACATCCACGACAATTTCAATGGGGTCACATGAGTCAACGAAGCTGGCACTTCACGCCGAAGGGTGGATTTTTGGGATCCACCCAGCTCTCTTCCTTAAAAATTCTGAGCTGAAACTGTTGCGGTTTGGGAAATCCCGCAACAGTCCAGAGATTGAGGGAGATGGTGGCAAGACTATCTCCAGATATAATATTCCTCCTCGAGACGAAGAACAGCGATGAATTTGTCACATCAAAATTGGAATTTTTGCAAGATAGGAAGCACCAGCTGGTACCTCCGCATTCACCAGGAGGGGGCGGGCTTGCCTTATTTTGGGGCTCTCATGTCAACCTCGAAATCCTAGATGTTTGTAACAACTTCATTGATACTAGAATTTTCTATGAAGGAAAATTTTTTCTTTCTACCTTTGTTTACGGGGATCCAGTTCCAAAGAAAAGAACTCAAATATGGAACAAGCTGTCTACAATGGCCACCACCAGAGATGAACCATGGTTCCTCACCGTAGATTTCAATGAAATCCTCAATAGTGGCAAAAAATCAGGAGGTCGTAGAAGATCAGAGAGCTCTTTCCAGGATTTCAGAGCATTCATGGCGGAGTGTGACCTCTTCGATCTACAATGCACGGGCAATTTCCTCTCCTGGCGAGGTGAACGCGGCCGACACCTATTCCACTGCAGACTCGATAGAGCAATGTCGAACAGCAGATGGGCTGATGCTTATCCCTCGGCATGGTCGGAATATCTTGCCTTTGAGAGTTCAGACCATAGACCGATCTTGTCCTACTTCTCGCCTGCAGGGAAACAGAAGAAAAGTCAGTTCAGATTTGACAGGAGACTCAAAGACAATCCAGAGGTGCAGGCAATGATAGCTAAAGTATGGTCAGACGCTATAGGGGAAACGGTGGAACAACGCATTTGTCGCTGCAGAACAGCAATCAGTCGCTGGAACAAAGAACACCATACTAATAGCAGGAAGCGCATCGAGGAACTCCGGCTAGACTTAGACAAAGCTATGACGTCCTCATCAGCAAACACAGACTTAATCCGGGATCTCAACTCAGAACTAGCTAGGAATTATAAGGCAGAGGAGCTGTACTGGAGGCAAAGAAGCCGTCAACTATGGCTCCAGCTTGGGGATAGAAATTCAGGATACTTTCATGCAGCGACAAAAGGAAGAAGATCTAGAAACAGAATCTCCCTTATTGAAGACGAGCATGAGACTTGTTACTATAAAGAGGATGAAATTGCAGGGGTTATTTCTGAACAATACAGGAAGCTCTTCAGTACAAAGCCCAATGAAAGAAGCAGCATAGTGGATAAAGTGATCAAACCTCTAGTCTCGGAAGAAATGAACTCCATTCTAACATCCATTCCTGCAGCAGAAGAGATCAAGCAAGCAGTTTTTTCCATCCATGCGGACAAGGCACCGGGTCCAGATGGCTTTTCAGCTGGATTTTTCCATGCAAATTGGCACTCCATTGGATCAGAAATTGTTTCTGAGATACAAGACTTCTTTGTGTCAGGACAACTCCAACAGAGTTTAAATGCCACTCACATTGTGCTCATCCCAAAGAGTCTGTCCCCAAGAACAGTGGCGGATTATAGACCAATTGCATTATGTAATGTATTCTACAAAATCATATCCAAACTACTCAACAGGCGGCTTCAACCTTTTCTCCATGGAGTGATTTCTGAAAATCAGTCGGCTTTCGTTCAGGTCGGGCTATTGCGGACAATGTACTTATAACTCATAGATGCTACACTATCTGAAATCATCAAAAGTGGAGAGAGATGCTTTATGGCAGTTAAAACGGACATGAGTAAGGCCTATGATCGTATTGAATGGGACTTCATAAAGATGGTACTAGAAAGGTTTGGGTTTCACCAGAGGTTGGTGAACTGGATCATGCAGTGCGTTACAACAGTTTCCTTCTCCTTCCTCCTTAATGGATTGGCAAAAGGAGAGCTAGTACCTTCCCGGGGAATTAGACAGGGGGACCCGCTCTCACCGTATATTTTTATACTTTGCAGTGAGGTCCTGTTTGGGCTATGTAATGCTGCAAAAGCAAACGACACTCTCACCGGAATAAGTTTGGGACCCAAGTGTCCGAGTCTAAACCACCTGCTCTTCGCAGATGACACCATGTTCTTCTGTAGGACAACTCCGAGAAGCTGCGAAATGCTAAAAACCATTCTGGAGGAATATGAGCAGGCCTCGGGACAGATGATAAGTTGTCAGAAGTCGTCTATCTCCTTCTCCAAAAAAACGCCTCCAAGAGTGAGAAATAAGGCCAAAAGCATTCTGAATATCCACAAGGAAGGGGGAGTGGGAAAATACCTGGGCTTACCAGAACATTTCGGAAGAAGGAAAAAAGACCTCTTCACCTCCATTTTGGACAGAATTAGGCAAAGAGCTGTCAAATGGTCTACTCGTTTTCTCTCACCTGCTGGAAAAATGACACTTCTGAAAGCAGTCCTTACAGCAATGCCTTCATATACAATGAGTTGCTTCAAAATCCCGGATAGTTTAAGTAAAAGCATCCAATCTTTACTTACTCGTTTCTGGTGGGATGCAAAGGTTTCAGAAAGGAGGATGGCTTGGGTTGCTTGGGGTAAATTAACCCATAGCAAACGAGATGGGGGTCTTGGGTTCCGAGATATACCCTGCTTCAATAATGCTCTTCTTGCCAAGAAAAGTTGGCGGATTCTCTCCAATCCCTACTGTTTGTTCGCACAAATTCTACTAGGAAGATATTGCCACTCTCAAAAATGTTTGGACGGGAACGAACACGGAACATGTCCCATGGATGGCGGGGCATTCTCATTGGCAGGGACTTGTTACTTGAAAACTCGGGGATGTTGATTGGCAATGGAAGGTCTACTAACTTCTGGACTTAACTGTGGCTCTCCTATACAAAGCCTACCTCCTTTTTCGGCCCAGCACCAGAAGCTTTGAGCAATCTGACAGTGGCAGCACTAATAAACCCGAACGGAACTTGGGATAGACAAAAGATCCAAGAGATCTGTCCGTCGATCGAAGAGGACATCCTCAACATTAACCTGACCAGAACAGACGTCGAGGACAAATTTGCGTGGCTGGGAGATAGGTCCCGCAAATACACTGCTAAATCGGGTTACTATGCGGCGCTGAATCTTTGTGACCAACCGGATGTGCCTATAACTCCCCCGGGGTTTGAGTGGAATCGGCATGTGTGGAGATGCCAAACTGCTCCAAAGATACAACATTTTCTATGGAAAGCCCTCAGTGGGGCTCTTCCGGTGGGGGAGCAATTGGCCTCGCGGGGTCTGGGAATTCAAGCAAAATGCAGTGGATGCAATGCTGTGGAAACAGTTTCCCACGTCCTCCTACACTGCCCTCTCGCCCAACAGACCTGGAATCTGGCTCCCTTCAAAGAGGAAATAGTCTCCGCCGACTATCAAGACTTGTTCTCCCTCTTGATCAAGGCTTCTCAGGGACTGTGCATTCCCCCCGTTGGTATCTATAGGGCACATCTCTTTGCTTGGGTGTGATGGGGATTATGGATTGCAAGAAACAACAGAGTTTTTTCAGACAAACAGTTCTCTGCATCAGAGATTATTACCAAGGCGATTTATGATGCAAAGGAATGACAGAATGCGCAACAATGGAAGCCAGAGAAGATCCCAAAAAAGAACATTACTCACCTTCCTAGAGCCGTGCCGGAGGCAACTGTCTGTTTTACAGATGCGGCCTGGCAAGCGGATACGAAACAGGCAGGCTTGGGGTGGACTCTCAAACGACCGAGCTGCCAGAGAGTGGAGATTGGGACTAAAAGGATGAGCTTCGTCAGCTCCGCCTTAGCAGCGGAAGGATCAGCGATTGTGGAAGCCATGGTGGATGCCAGCAGTCGCGGAATCAGTAAGCTCTGGGTCTTCACCGACTCCCAGATCCTAGCACGGGCTTATGTGGAGAAGCATCAAATCGCCGAGATCTACTGCTGCCTTCAAGACATTAAAAACTTAGGTACCTCTTTTGATCTATTTATGATTTCATTTACTCCTCGTGCTAACAACTCTCGAGCAGACTTATTGGCAAGTTGTTGTCTTGCTTCTGTTTCAAACCCATCCGGCTTTCAACCGGTTTAGTTAATCTAATATGTTTCGACCAAAAAAAAAACGTTTAGTTAATTTTTCTTGGATATCTGGTTGATCTTGGAATATTTCGTTTATTTTCTTTTTCATTTTACATTCTGTAGATCTATGCCCGGGTCTTTTACAATTCCAACAAACAATTTTTTGTTTATCCTTTGATTTATAATTTTTTTTATTTTTTGAATAATATTTATTAGTTGGTTTTTTGTCAAAATTTTTATCTTCATAATATTGTTTTTTGTTGTTATTTCTTCTTTGCCTATATTTTTATCGTTTTCTTCTAGATGGTGGATTAAGTTCATTATAGCCGAATTGTTTACAGAAGGAACCCATGGTTTCTTTAAATTTAAATTTGTCTTTTTGTTTTTTTATCTTTATGTTCTTGACATATTGCTAATCTTTCTTTTTTAATAAATGCAAATAATTGACCATAAGTGATTGAATTCCAAGGGACTGGTTGTCCTCCGGAATAATCTTTTAATTTATTGATTACTCTTTCTGCAAAGAAAGACGGTAATCCTGAGATAAACCGTTCTTTCCAGAAGGGTTGATTACAATCATGTCTTTGAAATATGTTGGTTACGAATATATCTTTGTACCACTTAAAATCTCCTAATGTAGGGCATCTTAGATTTGTTAATACAATTTTTTTACTTTCTAATTCTTCATTTGGATTATCAATAAAATGCATGGTTAGAGTATGGATTAATACTTCTACGGTATTTTGGTGTTCTACTTCTTCATATAGACCATCTTCATTTTCTACTCTTCTTATTTCTACATGATTAATTATTGAATCTTGAGTAATTTTATCTAGTGAATTATCCCACCAATATTTTAATGTTCCATTAAATCCTGTTATTATCATTACACATGCTTGTTTATCAGTATTTCCTCTAGCTTTATATGCTATTGTTGTCATTCTCATTTCTTGAAATAAATTCATTATTTCGTATTCAGAACGTCCATCAATATTCCATTCATATATACCATCACCAGTATATATATTATGAGAATATTTATGGTGTTCTTCAAATAATAAATCGGGTGGAGAATGTCGATTATAATATGGTTTTCTTGATTTCATATTATTAGATCTCATTATTTTGTTTTTTATTCGATTAATTTCTTGATTATCACTTTCAGATAATATAGATGTTTGACTAGATGCACTAGATGCATCATCATTTTCATCAATATTATTGATCCCTTTTCCTTTGTCTAGTTTATCTAATCTATTTGCTATTGATTTCAATATTTCATTTTCTGAATATTTAATTTGTCGTGTTGCAGTTTTGAAGATAGGTGTGGATATTGATGAGAAAGGATGTTGAATAGTTGGGTCCTTATGTTCTAATATATCATTAGTATTTATTTTTCTATCAATATTATCTACTTGTCTAGAGATTGTGTATAATATTTGACTTTGATAATTGTTTTGTTCATATAATTATTTGATATCTTGCATTATTATTGGATCTTTGTTATCTCTATTGGTCCCGGTTTTAAAAGGTGTGGCAATAATATGTCGGTTGGTTGTATTTATTTTTAGATCACTGAATGGAGGATGTACAGATTTAATTTTATTTCCATATAGTTGTTCCCATAATTGATTTAGTGATGAACTTACATTAATTATTTTAAATGGATAAGTAATATCGTGTGCTATTGAATAAGTTTCAAACCATATAAAAAATGGAATATTAATTTCTTTTAGTAACATACAATCATACCATTTTTTTCTAAATTCTATGGTTTGTTGTTTAGAAAATGTTGTGAAATACCATTTTCGTTTTTCTTCATTTTCTTTAGAATAAAAATCTTCTTTAATGTATTGTTTATCAATCTCATAATCTTTTGTTATAACATTTATGGATTTAAATTCTGATAGTGTAGGAGAAGTTGGATATACAGTTTCAGGTTCAGCTATTGGTGCTTTAAACTTGACTGAATTGTCTTGTTTATTTTGGTTTACACTTTCAGTTTCCGAATCTGCACTAGATTGACCAGTACTATATTCGGAAAATGATGCTCTTGAAGGAGCACAATATTCATTAAAAGAACTTCTTGAATAATACGAACTAATTCTTGGTGGAAGTGGATCTTTACATGATCAAAATTGTAATAGTATTTTCCCATCTATTTGTTCAATTATTCTTGATATATTCTTTTGTTCAAAGTTTCTAGGTGGTTGTGTTATTTCTATTTTCCATTCATCTGGAATAGTTATTTCATTCCATTTTAATTGTTTAGGTGCGTAAGTAGCTGTTGGAGTATCTTTACTATGTGCAGCTAAAATTGTTGTTTCTCCTTTATCATCTTGTAATAAACATCTTGGGTTAAACTCAGATGTTGATTGTTTAAAATAAATTCTATAGAGTAATAAATATCCATGTCGTTCATTTTGAAATTTGATTTCAGGTAGATGAACATTTAGGACTAAAGTGTTGAGTATAGTTGGATCGTGTAAACTTATTTGAAAGTTAGGAGCACAATTAAAATAAACTGCCCCGTTGCATAGATTTGTTTGGACTGATCCAAGGAGCGAATCTTCAAATTTCAATAAAGTTTTGTCTCTTAATAGCATAAGTATTGGTGAATCGATACCAGTTCTTGATAAAGGTTTTATCGCTATTTGAATTAGTCCGAAATGAAAATAATTAAATCCTTTCTGTTTATACTTTTCTAAAGCAATTGATGATAATAGTTTGATTTCTTCAAATTCATTTTGAAGAGAGTGTTTGTTCATGTTCTTTTATTGCATATGCTGTTTTAAAATCAAATGTACCGATTTGATATATATTTTCTGGACTAATATGAGGCAATTGATTTTTTGATATTTCATTATTAAAAAAAGTAATTTTATGGTATCAGATGCTAAACGATCTTTAAGAAGTATTCTGCATCGTTTTCTTTAAAAGGTTATCACAACGATTTTCACCCAAAAATAATCTACTTTAATCCTTTCTAGACCGATCTCTTTTGCACGCTAGACAACATTATCTTCTCATTGCTCTTAAGATCCCCGCTCTAAGAGTATTTATGGCCTAATTTTCTACATATTTTACATATAGTTGGAATTTAAGAATACTAAACCTATACCAATATGCAATATCACCTTATTTTTTATCCACATATGCAATTCTTACAGAAAACCTTTAACTAGTTCCATTTCCACAGCTCCCATTTGAGTAGTCTAACATTGGTTTGTTCGAAAGCATTGTTTCTCCTAAAGCTGAGGCATCCAACTAATCCCCCAAATTGAGTATACGCAGCTTGTTATGTTTCTTAGAGTGACTGACAAAGTATTGGGCCAAGCTATTTGCATGGTGGACTTTGAAACTCATGTTGCAAGAGACTTAATTGCAAAGCCTCGATTGCATGATCTATCTCCTTATCTAGGTTGATCACTTGCTTAGGTCTTGTAAGTTGATCAAAAGTTGGCAGTGTAGTTGGGTTGTCACTGGACCCAGATGGGTCTTTGAACAGAATATAGCGTACTAGGTTATTCAGTTCGATGATCGTCTGATCGTTTATGCTTTGTGAGTTATCAAAAGCGTGCTTTATGTGCCGTGTGAGTGGCCGATAATGCTTCAAGTTTATCGTCCTGTCCATCAAGGTGTGATAGCAGGCTTTGGAGGAGACCAGCCACCTGAGATTGCTTGGTTGCGTGGTGTGTTATATGTCGGAAGTTGAGTTTCATGTGTGGGTGGGGGTATTCTACCCTCCTTCTTTTCCGTGATGATCACTCATATCTTCCAAGTAAGGGGATCTCATCATCTTCAAGCATGGTGTGTTAAGAATCTCTAACTTTTTCACGGACAGCGCCAATTGTTGAATTGTAATTCTCCTTTATCTCAAAACTGTAATTAAACTTTTGGTTAAAAATATTCTTTTTATTATAAAATGTGCTTGTCTTCCTTAAATTTAGCTGACTTTCCTTATTTTTGCTGCTTTGAAGCTATGCAAATAGGATAGGTCTTCTAAAGAGACGAAGATTTTCGTAAAGTTTCATAATTTTTATCTACTTGCCAAAAAGTAATGACATTTTCATAAATAAATTTATATATAAAAAGTAGTAGAAACTCTTTTAATAATTTCGAAAATTGACATTACTTCAATCAAAATCAAATTTCTACAGTTATTTTAGCAAATTTCCCTATACTTTTTAGCGTTTTTATCTTTCTATTGTATTTTCTAAGTCCTAGACATTCTGATCCTCGAGTCGGGTTCAGATCAGGTCAAATCGGATTTGATTCCTCTCGGGTCCGAGTCAGTTTGGTTCTAAATTTGTTATACCTCTAAAATACCTGAAATCTTTTATCCGAATTATTTTTGGTTCGGTCTCAAAATTTTGGGTATTATAGTTATCTTTTACCCAAAAATTAGGTATAGACGTTCGGGTTCGGTTTATTTTCGGTGCATTTTTGGGTTTTCGGGTTTGAATATATAGGACCTGTTCGGGTAGTTTAGAATTTCGGTTCGGGTTCGGGTTTGGTTGGGTTCCATTCGGGTTCGGTTCGGCTACCCGGATATTTATAAAAATAAAATAAAAATTAGTTAAATTTAAATTTAATTCAATTAAATTTAACAAATATAGCTAAAAATATCATATATTCTATTTATTTTTGATATTTTAAATATTTTAATTGTTATGGTCTAAAATTAATTAATATATTTTGATTTATAATTATATCAAGTCTACATATAATTAATATTTTAGGTATATAATTATATTTCGGCTATTTAAGGTACCCGTTAGGTTCTCAGTTCGAGTCGGGTTCGGTTTCGGGTTTTCGGATATAGAAATTTAGGATACGTTCGGGTACTTTATGAATTTTGGTTCGGGTTTGGTTCTATTTTTCTTTTCAGGTTCGGTTTTACTTTTTCGGGTTTGGGTTTTTTGCCCAGGCCTACAAAATTTTTTTGGGTCCGGGTCGATTCCAAGTCCGTTTGGATATTTTAAATCCAAAATTATATCCAAAAATTAAAAAAATAACTGATACTTAACCAGAACAAACCGTAATAAAACCAGAAATTTCAAAATAATATTCACCAAACCGAAATATAATGAGAATTTTTTTTAATAATAAAATTTTTAATCAAACAAGTAATACAAATGGTATCAGTGGTCTAGTGGTAGAATAGCACTTTGCAATGTACTGACCTGGGTTTGAATCCTACATGGTGCAATAATATTTTCGGGTCTTTTGGGTACCCGATTGGGTCTCGTGGATACATGAACAAAGTAGGCATGGGCATTTTATTCGGATCTGAATATCCGACCCGTACAAAAATCGATGTTTTCCCTAGTGTATCTTTTGTTCATGTATTCACGATATCCAATCGGGTACCCAAAAGACCCGTAAATGTTATTGGACCATGTACGATTCAAACCCAGGTCTGTATTATGGCAGAGTGCTACTCTACCACTATATCACTGATACCATTTGTATTACTTGTTTTATTTTAATTTTTATTGCTAAAACAAACTTTCAGGTTTTTATTTGGTTTTGGTGAATATTATTTTGAAATTTTGGATTTTATTACGGCTTACTCTGGTTAAATGTCAGTTATTCTTTAAATTTTTGGATATATTTTGGATTTTTGGGGAAAAATATCCAAAAAGGACTTGGAACCGACCCCAACCCAAAAAGTTTTAGGTAAAAAAGAACCGAAATACACAAAAATTTGAGATTCGAACTGAAAATAATTAGGAAAAAAGATGTATGGTATTTTACAAGTATAACAAATTAAGAAATGAACTGATCCGAACCCAGAAGAATCGACCGAACCCGAACCAAAATTTTATAGGTATGAGAACCAAACCCAATTGGACCCGACCCAAATCCAACCCCGAGGATCCAAATGCTAGACCAGGACTATAACAAATGATATAACAGGGTAAAAGCTGTGTTCGAAAACGCGGTCGTCTAGGCACTCGACGGACCGTGACTGTGGCGAATAAGTCTGAGTCGGAGACTTATGCGGGAAGCCGAGTAATGTCCGCGTTGAGCCGCCTAGAACCGCGTTGGACTGCCTAGAATCCGCCTAGGCCCAATTTTTTTCTTCTTCAGCCAAAAAAACTAAACCCAACTAAGGTCCAATTTGATTTATTTTTTTTAGGCTTTTAAGTTTTTAAAATTTAGAGATTAGATTATGATAATTCTTATTTTAAACGTCTCATGTTTGATCTTATATAGTTTATTTATAAATCTTATATGAAGTAATGATTAAACATTTTATATTTGATTTTTATACATAAATATGTTAAATTTGTTATAAATACGTTAAATTGTATGAAAAAAACTAATCCCCGTATACTCCCCGATTAATCCCAAATTTTCCGTTAACTCGCTAGGCTCGGGTTGGCCGCCCGACTAGCGACTAACGTATTTCTGAACACTAGGTAAGAGTCAAGGATCCGAACCCGACCCGGACCAATGTTTTTTTATCAGTTTTGGGTTGGATCTTCGGGTCGGAGTAAAATGTATAAGCTTAGTAGTTTTCAGGTTGTTTCCCCTTTATAAAAAGGTATTGTATTTCTTTGTTGTTGAGGCTGCCTCTCTAAAGATTTAGATTTTATCGGCTATATTTCCATAAAACTTGTGAATTTTACTTTCAGTTTTTCTGGCTTTATATCTTACTTTGTATTTTTCAGTGTTCAATAAAAATTTTCCAGTGACAAAAAAACAAGCACCTCCATAATACATAACAATATTTGGAAGACCAAGTAAAAGCATAAGCAGAAGTTGAAAAACATATATAATTAAGAGGTAGATGCTCCGGCGTCATCATTTGTCAGCAACTAAAATTTCACCGTTTTTGCTTTTCTAATTTCTCACTCGTCACATATTTGGTGTCTGATGACTCCACACCATGTTAGTTAACTCGAACCGACTACGAAGAAAAATAAAAGTCAAAATTTGACAGCTCCTCACTCAAGAAATATTGTTGTTTCTTCAACAAGAAAACCTATTGGTCTCCTACTAACCAATAACATTCCACTTTTTACAACATTTGCTAACTATTTTTCAATTCTTACTTTTTATTTCTTATAGACAAATGGTTTTTCCAACCTCTATATGAAAGTCGTAGAGTTCACCAAAACATCTCTTGTGGAGAAGCAGTGGTAGTTTGGAAAATCTCATTTCAATATTCACTTGTAATATGAATACACGTTGTTTTGTCTCCTTTATATATATTAAAAGATTGAACCTAAGGAATTCAATTAAATATATGTAAAAACGCGATAACGAGATGAGATAGTCCAACATTCTTGGTCAAGAATTAATGCTATTTGCTTACACACGCACAGACACAAACGCTTATATATATATAAACAAAAAACACGAAGCTATTGGTGTTAAAAAGAAAGAGAACAAGAATATAGAGAGAAGAAGAAGAAGATAGAAAAATAAGTGAATGCAAAAACAAAGTTATAAAATGGAGAAGAAGATTAGTGTGTTTGTGATGTGTATGATCTTTTTATTGGTGGGCTCGTCTTTGATGTTTGGGAGAGTTGATTGCAGAGTCCTACGATCGAAGCAGTTGAGAGATATCAACGGCCAATATCAATCGGCGGTGGCCGTGAAGGTGAAGAACAGCCCGAGCAGGCAACGTCCGTTGATGAAGAGCTATAATTTCCGGTTAGCGTCTGGACCAAGCAGAAGAGGACGTGGTCACTGATCAACAATTACAATTTCTTCTTTTTTTTTTTTGTCATTTTGTTAGATTATGTTAAACATGTAAATCGTAAGTTTTTGTTCAAGGTTTCGTTGAAGAAGACGCATACGGCATAGCAGGAAGTTTCTAGCTTCACCCCTCGATTGCATGTAGATGTATGGTTTTTTCTTTTCAAATGGAATGTAATAGTAAGAAAATTATAATTGGATTCAAAAAGCATAATTGTGATTTTCTTTTTCATTTTGAAAAGCATAAGAAATTAGTTCTAAAAATTTTCAATAAAATAGAGTTAATTAAAAAATATTATTAAATAAAAGGTTCCAATATATGAGTCAAAGATCATAACAAAGATCATAGGCAATATATATCATATTCAAATGGCCGCGTGGTATGTTAAAATATTATTGCATCAAAGTTTTAATTGTTAAACCTCTCGCGTTATAAGTTCGTGTGTTATAAAAGAAGAACACAAATTATAGTATAAGTTTCCTCCAAAGACGATTATAGAAAACCGTCTCCTTCATATTCCTCAAATATATTAGGGTTTGGGTATTGTTTCAAAAGCAAACCATAAAATCAAAGCCGACTCAATTAGTCGTGTTTGGTAATCTCAGATTGTCAACCATCGCTATGTTCCTTTGACTTTCCCTATCTGTGTTTTTTTAGTTTTACTTTTGTAGTTTTGTGGGGCTTTTTTCCTTGACATTTCATAAAATTAAATTTAATCAACTTACTTTATCTTTGTACAGTTTAAAAATATTACTGAAAAAATATCCTTCAAACCACCGCAGCGTAAACTCTCTCATACATTCACTTCCTCGCAATTGTAACAGTGGTTCGATCACGACCATTTGAATGTGATATACATTTTGGCTATTGTTCTCGTGGTTGTTTTAGATTGGACTTCAAGCTTATATAGTAAATTATGCCTATACATGAGACATCTACATGAATTTTTTATTTGTAAATTAAATTATCAGAAATAGCAAAATTTACACAAGAAATAAACTAGTATAAAATAATTTTGGTTTGTGATCAACCAAAATAAAAGTTCTGAATCATGTCTTCAATGTAACAGAAATTCTTGTAATTAAAAAGGTAACAATTGTTTGAGACGGCCGCCCTTGATTGTTTTCTACGTTTGTTTTTTCTGGCCAATGTCCGGTTGCTTTCATGCCTCGAAGTTGTGCCTTTTTTTTTTATTCATAGATTTCGATCTAATTTGAGAGTAGTTTTTTCCGATTTTGGTTTCTGATTTTGGCAGATCGGAGTGATGTTTTTCGACGATTTTTGGCTACATCCTTCATGGCTTGGTGTTTTTTTATCATAGATCAATTGATAGATCTTTCTCTTTGGAAACGCTGTGGTGGTCCTGAAGAGTCAAAACTCGATCTTCTTGCATCGGCATCTATGATGGGGTGCCGCAGCAACGGTTCTCGACAATAATCCAAAAGTTTTCCCTTTTCAGTTACTGATTTCTGATTTCATTATCGAGTATTTCAATGGTTTTTGTTTTTAGTAGCTAGGTTTCTAGATATGGTGAATTCAAAGAAGAATATCCATCTTAATTATGAGAATTATTGCCACAATTTTCGTAAAGTTTTTAGAAGTACACCTGATATTGTGGGTACGTGAACGTCTAATTGTTTAGATTGTGTCTCGAATCAAGACTGTTGTGCTATTACTAATGTGTCATCAAATAATGTTTCTTCTCACTATTTCTGGTGTAGAAAGACCATTAGTTTTTCTCTTTGTATTTCATTGTTGGATTTTTTTTCTGAAGTAATCAGTCTCAGACCAGATTCAATGAAATAAAGTGTTAAAAAAATAACAATTGATCAGGATTGAACATATTCAAACACTTTGCGAGATTAAAACATAAAAAGGGAAGTATTTAGGTTACGAGAATTCAAAGTTCAAAAATCAAACTCTCAAGTTTCAATTTCAAATCCCCAAAAACCAATAAGGAGATGTATCGTACAAATCAAGGGTCCATAAATGTAGTGAAAAAAAAAATGAATCAAGAAGCAGATCTGTAGTTCCAACTTCCAAGAAAGAAACTTTTTGACTGCCACATGCACATAATAGTCTTGGGTATTTGGGTCGGATCCTCGGTTCTAATTGGATCTGATATTGTCTCGACTTTTGAAGTGGAGATTCTTTAGAACGACGAAGAAAAGCTAGAGACAAGATTCGAACAAACAACGACACAAACTTAGATTCATGTGATCTCCAACAAACTACATTACACAACATATACATCCAAAGTACAGATGTATTAACGAAATAATCACGATTAAGCAAAGCAAACCATCCAGTTTAACGAACATTGTCCAGAATCAGACCACAACAAAACACGAAACCTACAAAGTCATTACAAGAACACTGAGAATCTCATCGCAATACGAATCAAACAAAGAAAAAAAACACCTAAAAGAAACGATTTCAAAACCGATAAGAGAACACCGAGTTCAAGTCTCGAGCTTCACCGAATCCACAGGACGAGACTTGACAGATTCAAGAGCAAGTTTGCTAATCTCTTTGGAATAAACCGCAAGGATCTCGAAACCGTAGTCATCACTTAACACGACGGCAGAAGCGACGCCGTAAGCCTGTTCCTCAATGGACGTCGCGACGGGTAAAGCCTCATCGTGTCGGAGAGTTTCGTACCTTTTAGAGAACATTGATTCAGTGGATAGTGTCTCGATCAGGCTTTTGACGACGGCGTCGCGAGTTGTCTGAGAGGGTGGCCAGATTCGGAGCGAAATGGTTTCAGTCTCACTCTCTGCCTCGGGCTCCTCCGTCTTTGGGATCGTCGTCGTCGGAAACGAGGCGGTGTTCTCGGATTCATAAGGCGGTGGTGAGGAAGTGGTGATGATCGTCTCGGATTCCGCCATGTTCTGAGATAAAGATTGCTTCAAATTTTATTTTATTTTAAAGGTATTTTGAACTTTCCGGTTGCAATTTTTTTGTGGCGATAAGAGGAGGGATTTAATACGGTGTGTCATTTAAAGAGTTTACTTAAAAGTGTTGTTGCTGAGAAATAAATTTTGGTCTGTTAAATTAGGTTTAGTCAATAACTATTTTGGAAATCTACAAATGTAGTGAAGAAAATACCAAAATGGATAAGTATGAAGCGAAATCAAACCGCTATTTTGAATTCGACGAAGTGAATGACATGGTTAAACATACGCGGATACGAATCTGTAATCATCAAAGTGAACTGAGAATTTATTCGAAAAAAAAAATGTTTTAGTTCGTAAGAATTGAATCCACCAAAATAGAAATCAATAAATATCAAATCGAGTAGACTAAATGAACGACGTTAAACATGATTTCAAGTTATAAAAATAGGAGTCTAGATCAAAGATAAGGGGAGACATTCTGAACACACATACTCAATATATTTCTATACTTGTTTTTCTTTCCATTCGTATTTCGATATGTGTTTAGAAAATGCTGTGAAATTATTAATACAAACGATTATTTACTCTCATATTTCTCTTTTTTTCTGATTTACTCCGCTCTTCATTTCACTTTTGGACTTATCTTAAACTATTAAATATTTGTATAAACGTCATTCAATTTTTTGTGTTAACACAAAAAATTCTACTTCCCAAAATGTTCGTATTAAATTTTGAGGTTGTAATTAGAACCGACCCTGAGAAAAAAAAACAAAAAAGCGTAGCTTTGCCGAATTTTTGGTAATATTTTCCATAAAATATTTTTAAAATGAGTTGGTTATTCACATTTATGTGATAGTTAACGGTTGTGAGTATCGATTGATATATCATGGGGATGTATACCATTAGGGATTTGGAGTGCATTGTTTGTATTAAAATAACAAATCATTTGTTATTCAAACATGAATTTTAAAAAGTCTATTAAAATCTAGTGTTATTCATCTTATGATTTAAATATCTAGTTTAAAATCAATTGGTATTGAAATTATTTTAAGTAGTAGACTTTAAGAGATATGATTTGATTTTGAGATGATTTGGTGAAGATCCTTATTAGTTAAAGGTATAAAAATCCAAATCATATGGTTTTAGATAGAATTATAAAGTGTTTTAATTAAATCCATAGCAACTTTCCTAATTCTTTTAAAATCATCCAAAAACTCTTGAAAAAACAAATCATTTAAAATCTTTTCAAACACCAATTTCAATTAATTTTTAGGCCCAAAATGTTTTTAAAACAAAATTTAGTCAATTAATTTATAGGCCCAAAACATTTTATGCTTGCGGCCCATGTATTGTCAGGGCTGGCTTTGATTGTAATTTCAACTAGAACAGTCACAGGTGATATTTTTTAAGTTGACTTCGATAGTTGACCAAATCCCTCTCGAGATAATTTTTAGCTCATTGTTGTATCTCCTAAACTAATTATAAATTTCCATTTTGCATTCTACTTAATTCACGGTTTTGGTTTCAGTGACGGTAACATTCCAGATAACAGAGAAACGGTATGTGAGAGTGAGAAGGAAGAAACCTAGGGTGATGAAAAAATGAATGATGAGGAAATCAAGAATGAGAGCAAGGAAACATCTGAAGAAGAAGCTGGGCAAGACACAAGAAACAATTGAGCAGGTCTGGTTCTTTCTCTTTTCTTTAAAAAAATGTTTCTGAATGTTTGTGTCTCTTTGAATGTTTCAGACGCGTAGACTTTGAAGCTGGTTGGACTTTGAAGTTGCTTCTGGCTTTAAATGTGTTTTTGTCTAATGTTTTTGGTCACTTTTGTTGCATGCTTCTGATTTTCATTAGAGTATTGTTTTGGTTTTGATTAGATTATGTTTCTGATTTTCAATGTCTCTTTTTGAATGTTTTCAGTCTCAGTTGTCTTTTTCTGACTTTGAAATGATTGGTTCATGACTCTGACTTTAAATGTCCATGATTTTGAATATCTAATCATCCTGTCATGGTTATTGTCTAGTGTTTTGGCTCCAAAATCATGATGTTCACTTTGTCTCTATTTGCAAACAATGTCTCCATCTCTGTCTCATCTATCATACAAAACCGAATTCAACAATCCTGCTTGTGTGTGTCTATATAGATTTGTGCGATTACACTTGTGGTCTCTGTTCTTTAAAGACAATTTACATAACATGACCGATCAGTTTTGATCTAAAAAGTCGATACAAAGTTTTTCTGGTTCAAAGACTCTCTAACCTTCTACGAACATGTGACAAGATCATTGCTAGACACGTCGAGACTTCTCTAATAGTCATTGCCAATAGTAGATTTTCCAAAAAGTTATGAATTTTCTTTTAAAAGAATGAAACAAGAGTTTAGACGCATCTATAGAAGAGAGTATCAGAGCAATGTAGCAACAAGAGAAATACCGACACAAAGGAGGACTCCATAAATATAATAATGGCATAACAAAGAACCAAGGAAAACAGAGGATAACATAAGACTCTGTAAGGTCTTCACTTGAGTGGGATGAACCTGGAGGAGTTGGTAGCACCAACACCAGGCCTACCGTGCTTAACCGGCTTGTACGAGATTGAGAACTCGGCCAAGTAATGTCCAATCATCTCCGGTTTGATCTCGACTTGGTTGAAAGTCTTTCCATTGTAAACACCAATGATGCTTCCAATCATTTCAGGCACAATGATCATATTCCTCAAGTGGGTTCTCACTGGTTCTGGCTTCTCACCAGCTGGTGCATCTCTCTTCTGCTCGAAACATAGAAAAGTTATATATATTATTGTTTACAGCCATTTGATGGTGAAGACCGAGCAAGAGATTCTATAGATATGCATTACTATATGAATAGAGATGGAGATACAGTAACAAGATCAGCACAAACAAAGAGATGACGTTATAGTACACATAATCTCTAATGTTTAAAACCATTTGGTAGCACAAAACTGTATAGAGAGATGGATATATATATATACAATATCGACATTAACACAGATAAAAAGGGTAAATGTTAGATGTGTTATTAAGCATAGAGATGTCGATATAGTCAACATTAGTGTTTATGGCCATTTGGTCACAAGGGCCGAACACAAAAGTGCATAGGGAAGAAGAATGTATATATGCCATTATGCATAGAGTTAACTAAGACGGATAACATTGATTCTATATATATTAGCTTTTAAATAAACCAAATTCAGCAATCAGTAATAATAACATAAGCCAATGATTAGGTCATCAAATGAGAATAGGAGATACAAAAGACTGACAAAACACATTTCTAGAAGCAAATTTGGACGATTGAATATTCAACACATGTACATGTCTAATTAGTGACGAGAGAAATATGTACCGCTTTGCGCAGTTTCTTGATCAAAGCCATAGGCTTCCTTGTCAATCCTCTAGAGAACCTATAGAGTTTACAAAAAAAACGAAATCAGATCAGTCTCAGAACCAAGAGTCGATATGTACAGATTCGAACAAAAGCTTTTTGTTTTGTTACCTTCTGCGGATACGGGAACTGAAGAGCTTGACAAGATCATCGGTAGACATGTCGAGAAGAGCATCAAGATCGACTCCTCTGAAAGCAAACTTCTTGAATGTTCTCTTTTTCACAATTCCAGCCGCAGAAGCAGAAACATCTGGTTCCATATCAGCCTGCATGATGGGGAGAGAATTACAAACATAAAGATGGAAAATCAAATCAGGAGAATAAAAGATTTCAGAGATTTGAGGGACAAACCATTGTTTGGATCTATGAAACCCTAAATCTCCACAAAGCTAATGTCTGCGCAAGCGACAAACAACTTAACTTAACGCACCAAATTTATACCGGGGATAACCATAGAAAACGGTTTTTATTTATTAATTGGTACTTATGTTCTTCTGGTTGAAAAAAAAAAAAGGTACTTATGTTCTTTTTCAATCTTCATCTGGGCCCATATATTTTAAAATTTGACAAATGCACACCATGAACATTAATTTTCAATCCATGTTCGAAAATTCAAACTAGAAATATCAAAAATCACAGGAGTTCATGAGTTATATATAATAGAGACTCCCAATTTTAGTTTCTTCAACAATTACAATTTTTGAAATGGAGTCTCTCAGGAGAACTGTTTCTTCTATAAAGTTAGTGAGAGATTTGCTTCCAGTCACAAGAATAAAATTAAAATTGAAAGACCACAACTTTTTTTTTTTTTAAACATGGGAGTATCCCGAGCCTATGAAAAGGCCCAGACTAATCCCCAAGGGGAGGTGCACCCCGCGAACAGGGCCTCTCCCCGGGTATTCATACGGAGCGTATTAGAAGCTCCGCAGCCGCGTGGCCAAGAGGAGTCGAACCTGCGGGGAGTGTATCGGGTGTGGGCCCCATTTCTGCTAGGCGCGCTCCCTCAACTACCACTAGGCCAACCCAACTTGGTTGAAAGACCACAACTTAAACAATACCTATTTGATCAACTTGTTTTGTATAATTTCTTTGACCAAGGACTGAGCTTAGGATTGGTTCTTGTGTTTATTCGGTGGAAAACTCAACTAACAAATCTATTAATAGTTGAGATTCTATGCAGGTCCTCGTCCGATATTAATTGATGTTATACTCGCTGAATTCTGTCATTAATTTCGTTAATCGTCTGGATTGATTCTAACTGTTTAAGATTGTTTGACAAGAAAATGTAATTAGGAAGATCGCCTGGATTGATTCTAACTGTCTAAGATTGTTTGACAGGAAAATGTAATTAGGACGATGACGGAGTGTTACTGGAACTTCAGCTTTGGAACTGACATTACCACATCTAAATTCAATTTCTATATGAATGGATATCGAGTTTCTGCATCCATCAATATTAAGATTACGTAAAAGACAGATTTTTATTGGCTTTCACTCCTCCCTTATGAGTACTCCGATTATTACAATGGCAGAGACTTAGTGTATAAGAATATTGGTTCGTCTATGAGATTTGCCTTCTTCAACTCTGGAAAGCTTTTTCACATTTTTTTTTGTCCATTAGAACAATTTATTTCTCTTTATCGTATTGCAGAAAGGAAGACATTTATTTGTTGATCATGGGATAAATCAGTCCAATAATAGCGACACATCCGGTTATTCCTTGGACTTCATGCTTTGTTTTTTTGTTGTGAGACCATTTCGATTAAAACATTGATTTGTTTCAGATTTGCTTATATTTCTTGGTGTGTAACAAGATAACCGAAACACTCTCCAGATGCTATCGAAAATCTCCACTTGGTCGAGTTGAAAATTCATGTTGTGCTTGTTTAGCTGTTTAAAGCAGTCTCGCAAGTGTTCCATATTATTCTTTTTGTCTTCGAAAGATTTTGTATGGGCCTTGACGAGCACCAAGCCCAGCCCATTAACGCGCGGGCCTTGACGAGCACCAAGCCCGAGAAATAGAGGAAGTTACTCGACGAGCCCATTAATGCACTCTCAGCCCAACGAAGTGTACGGCTCGCACTGACGTCATTCGTTTACAACACCGTCTCGCCCTAACACTCACTATAAATAGAAACCACTGTAGAGCGAATGAGGCATCCAAAATTGGCTTAGAGAGCGCTCGCCAAGTAACTTGTAATTGACGAGCCGTCGCTTTGTAAACACTTAGTCTTTTCGACGTCTTTAATAAAAACAACCGCGCTTTACTTTCCTTATCATTTGGACGAACTCTTAGAACCCTTTTTTTTTGCGAGCCCGTTACCTTTGGCGAGCCCGCTACCTTTGGCGAGCCCGTCTTCAGTCGTCGACGAGCTCGCTCACGTCGTGCTCGGCAATCGCGGCCCGCGAGGAAACCATTCAAGTCAACATCGACGAAAACGACGTCAGCCGCTGCGTTGCAATCGGCAGCAACCTGGACAAAGCAATAGAGAACAGTCTCGTCGCTTTTCTTCACTTGAATATCTCAACGTTCGCATGGACGACCGCTGACATGACAGGAATCGATCCTATCATAACGCAGCACGAGCTGAACGTCGACGCGACGTATAAGCCAATCAAGCAAAAAAGACGGAAGCTCGGCCCAGAGCGAGCGCAAGCGGTCAACGACGAAGTCGAGAGCTTAATCAAAACCGGCGCAATCACCGAAGTACAATATCCCGAGTGGCTGGCAAACCCAGTCGTCGTCAAAAAGAAAAATTGCAAGTGGAGAGTGTGCGTCGACTTCACCGACCTCAACAAGGCATGTCCAAAAGATAGCTTCCCGCTCCCACATATCGACCAAATCGTCTAGTCGACCGCGTGCAACGAACTCTTATCTTTCATGGACGCCTTCTCAGGATACAACCAGATCGCGATGCATCTCGCCGACAGAGAGAAAACCGCATTTATCATCAAGCGCGGAACTTATTGCTACAAAGTAATGCCGTTCGGACTCAAAAACGCCGGAGCAACGTACCAACGACTCGTCAACCGAATATTCGCCGATCAGCTCGGCGCCACGATGGAAGTTTATATCGACGAGATGCTCGTCAAGTAAGCCAACGCCAAAGACCACGTCGAGCACCTCGCGACATGTTTCTCGAGCCTCAACAAGTACAGAATGAAGCTTAATCCAGCCAAGTGTACATTTATGGTTACCTCAGGAGAATTCCTGGGATATATCGTCACCCAGCGAGGAATCGATGCGAACCATGCTAAGATCGCGGCCGTCCTCAACCTCCCATCCCCTAAAAGCACTCGCGAAGTCCAGCGACTGACCGGAAGGATAGCAGCCCTCAGCAGGTTCATCTCTAGATCCACTGACAAGTGCCTACCATTCTACCAGATCCTCCGAGCCAACAAGCGCCTTGTGTGGGACGACCGGTGCGAGAACGCCTTCCAAGAACTAAAGAAGTACCTATCGACTCCGCCCGTGCTCGCCAAGCCAGAGGCCTGGGAAACACTCCTCCTTTACGTAGCAGTGTCAAGCGCCGCAGTCAGCGGAGTACTCGTAAAAGAAGACAAAGGCAAGCATAAACCAATATTTTACATCAGCAAGAGTCTCGACGCCGCCGAAACATGCTACTCGACGCTCGAGAAACTAGCGCTCGCAGTCGTCACTGCATCCCTAAAGCTCAGGCCATACTTCCAGTCGCACTCGGTAATAGTCCTAACAAACCACCCGTTGCGAACAATCCTCCACAGCCCGAACAAGTCTAACAATTCGTCTGGAAGAACATCATCTGCCACCACGGCCTCCCTTACGAAATTATGACAGACAATGGATCACAATTTACATCCGCTAAGTTCGAAGGCTTTTGCGCCCGCTGGAAAATTCGACTCAGCAAGTCCACGCCGCGCTACCCACAGGGTAACGGTCAGGCTGAAGCGACCAAAAAAAACGATAATAGACGGACTGAAAAAACGACTCGAGGACAAGAAGGGAAGATGGGCTGACGAGCTCGACGGCGTCCTTTGGTCTCACCGAACGACCCCGCATGAAGCAACAGGCCAAACACCGTTCTCTCTCTCCCACGGTATCGAAGCCATGTGTCCAGCTGAAGTCAGCATCCCCGGACTCCGTCACATTATCTACGTAAATGACGGCCATTGCAACAAACAAAGCAGACTTCGCCGAGGAGCTGCGCGACCAAGCCTTGCTCCGCATCCAAAACTACCAACACTCGGCTGCCATGTACTACAATCAAAAGGTCCGACCAAGGCCCTTTACTGAAGGCGACCTCGTCCTTAGAAAAGTATTTGAAAACACGAAAGAGATAAATGCGGGCAAACTTGGCGCCAACTGGGAAGGGTCGTACCTAATTTCACCAGTCGTCAAGCCCGGAGTATACGAACTCATAACCAGCGAAGGCCAGCAAGTCCCGAGGTCATGGAATTCCACGAGTCTGAAGAAGTATTACTGCTAGTCGAGCTCGTGGTCGCGCTAAAAAAAAAAAAAGCGACGAGCTCCTGCTCGCCCAAAAAAAAAGGGCGAGCTCGCGCTCGTCAATGAGGAGCACGACCACATAGCGTCGTCTGACTTCTCGGCTTGCATCCCAACTAATGTGAAATACGATCTGGCTTGATCCCCAACATGTTGGGGTACGTAGGCAGCCTTATTTATAAAAGGTTCAGCTATTATCCAAAAATAATAAAAAGTTCAGAATCTTTCTAACTTCGACAACAAGAGCCGACCGCCGCGGTCGGCAAAATCAAAAGCGGGATAAACCAAACCCAGATTCGTTTGCACCCATATTTTAAAGTCGAGTACCACTCGCAATTGTAGTGTAAACCGATCACAACAAATCGCTTCTACAAACGGGATAAGTCAGGCCTAGACGCTCGCACCTAGACTCTAAGTCGAGCCAAGCTTGCACACAGAAGTATAAGACGGTTCCCGAGACCGCATATACTAATAGTACGGACTAAACCGAGCCCAGAAGTTCGTATCCAAATCCATAAAACAAGCCGAAAATTACTTCGCATTTTTTTCTCATTTAAACAGAAGTAGAATAAAAAAGGGGGTCTAGGCGCGCCCATCAAAGTCCAGGCGCGCTCGTCCGAATAGCAATGGAAGCAAAAGCAAATAACTAAAGAAGAAACTAAGCTACCGCACGCTCGTTTGACAAAGCGCGCTCGCCTACCAAAAAAAAGGAAGCAAAAAAGAAGAAGATCACTCCTGCTCGCCGGTTCGGACGAGCTCGCCCCTTTCCTGCTTGCCCTCGGCAACTTTCTCCTGAACCGGATCTTGATCATCGCCCTCTGAACTATCATCTTCCGAGTGGTCATCCTCCCGGTCACCGTCGACCCCGTCACGCCCACCGCCCTCAACGCGCTCGGCAGCGGTCTCGCAATCCTTAAAGTTCACGCCCCCAGAAACCCCATCGATGGCGTCATCTTCCAGTTCATAACCCAAGTCAACGAGAATCTTCCTAAAATCATCAGTATTTGGAAGATCCTCAACACTCGGAACAGCAGGAGGAGACATGCGCAGCTGCAACTCATCAGTCATAATCACGTTCACGGCCTTAAGCTCGGCTACATACTTGGCAATGTCATCCTCCACTCACTCGATCTTGCCCGCAGGAATCTCCACGCCCTCTTCTTTCAACAACTCATAAGCCCTCAGAATCCCGCAAGCCTGGTTATGGGCGAAAATCGTCTTTTTAAGCTGCTCGCGCTCACGGAGATACTTCCTCACTTGCGCAAATCGGGGTTCGTACTTTTGATAGGCTCGCGCTGGCCAAACCTCCTGCTCAAACTTCTGCCAAACAACGCGATCCTTTCGCAACGCCTCTTTTTCCGTCTCGCAAGCAAGCAAGTGGTCGTCGTGGACCTTGGCGTTCTCGTATAGCTGGGACAGAAGTTCGGCGCTCCTTTGCGAGATAACCAAACTCTCAGACATCAGATTCTCGTTAGCCGATTTGAGCTCGTTCACCCTCGCCTTAAGAGAAGCATTCTCTTTCTCCAACTTACCCACGGCCTCCTTGTACCGAAGAAGCTCATCCGACGCGGCCTTTTCCCGGACCCCGTACTCGCGCAACTCTTGCCGGTAAATGTCAATCATAGTGTTCGCCTCGGTAGCAGCCTGCAAACAACAAAGCAAACACATCATAAAACAACGCCCAAATGAATTGCGGGCCCTTGCGCTCGCCCAAAGAAAGACAGAAAATCAGCAGACTCACCCGAATGAAAGCCTTGGCAATGAGCTCATGAGATTTCTTGTCCACTTCGTTGATAGGATCCTCGACATAATTACGAGGATACAAGGGGAGATCACCAAAAAGCTTACTGCACCCCTTGACATCTTTATAAAGCGGCTCGCTTCCCAAGTGCTCAAATTTAAAACTATAGTCCGAGCAAGTCCTCTCCGGCGACCCTCCCCCCTCGGAAGGAACAGCTGGCTCTCTCCCAGAAACCTCATCATCGCCAACAGGCATCGGACGCAAAGGTGATGTCACCACAATCGCATCTTCTCCAGCGCCAGGGCCAAGGGGCTTGACCGGATCAAGAGGAACCTCACTCTCAACAACCTTCTTACCCCGCGAGCCCTTCTTTTTTCGCTTTAGAGGACGCTCGTCAGACGTGCCCGCCTCGTCCTGCTCCGCCACCATGGCGGTAGTCGGCGCCGAAGACTTCGACTTGCGAGAAGAGGATTTCGACGACCTCTTGCGAGCCCGCTTTTCTTTCGGAGTCGCCGTCGCCTCCACAACCGCAGCAGGACGCTCTAGCGACGCAGCATAATCAGAAGCTTCGATCTCAAGGTTTCCCATAGACTCCCTGTCGAACCGTCTAATAGATGTAAACGTCGAATCCTCCACTAAAAGAAAAAAAAAGGAGGAGAAGGATCAGCCAGAAGCAGATCGGCACCTGACAGAAAAAGAAGTTCGCGCTTGCACAAGGAACGAACAAGCATCCGTTCGAGCTCGTGCTCGACGGAGAGTAGCCACAGGAAACTTACCAAACTTGACACGAGAGAGAGCACGTCGAACGCGATCCTCGTACAGGCTTGGCCACTTGAAGATCCCAAGCTCCCGAAACTTCTCCAGATCCTAAGAAAAATTCGGCGACGGTGGAAGAGAAACGGGATGCAACACTGCAAAAAAAAGAAAAAAAAATTCAAGCAAATAAGAGCATGATAAACAGAAGCGATAAGCGCTCGACAAACCAAATGTGCTACCAGCTCTCGAATTCCATCTTCTAATGAAGCGGCCATCACCAGCAGGGGTAGAGTGCTCGTCGATCCTCACAAAGAAGTATCTCTCCCACCAATCACGCACCTTCTCGGGATGAGATGTGATTATGTTACGGGTGGGCTTCGCCGCCGACACATAGGTACCCAGCCTTCTCGAATTTCGGGAGAAGTTAAAGAGTTCTTCAAAGAACCGCACGAAAACATCGACCCCGCACTCCTCTCCCAAAACCATGGTTCCAACCAGGTTACGCATCGTCCCAGGACAAAGTTGAGTCAGCGCCACTCGCCTCGTCCAGCAGTAATCTATAATAAGACACGGCAAAGGAAACGATAGCAGACACTCGCCGTACCACGACTCGTAAACACAAAACCAGCCTGCTGGGCAATTCCACGGCTGCTCGTCAGGATCAGGTGTCCGAGCGACCACGCGCAACGCTCGGCAACACCTACCCACGATCTCACTGACTGACTCATCATCAGACTTAGACGGCCCGAAATATGAAGGACGCTCGAGAAGCTCGGGTTTCTCGACAGCAGGTAGTACGCGGACATCCCCGCGCCACTTCCTGACATTGCCCTGCTCGCAAGCAGCTACCGGGATGAGCTCCCAACCGCGAACGCCGCTCGCAGTGGATTGTCGAGCGCTCTCGCGCTCGCCGGAAGCACTCGGAACATCTCGGCGAGCTCTCCTCCCAACAAGCTGGCTACTCGTATAACCAACATCTGGTCGAAATAACTGATCCTGACGGATGACTCCAAAAGAATCAAGACTCTGATTACTAGAAGACACATCTCCAGAACTAGGCGTCGTGCCTGACGCGTGAGACGCTCGCTCTGCTGACGGCGACGACCCCGATTCGCTGTTCGACTCTACCCCCGTTATCGATGACCGCTATATAATATACAACACTATTCTACAGCGAGCACAATAAACTGACGAGGGCTCTGATTTTACCTGCTAGAAACGAAGCAAATGAATGAGCAGGAAGGAGTCATCTAAGAGGTAAATAAAGGCAGTCGCGGCGACAGTAATTATTACCTCGAGAACTCCAGCGGACGCGACGTATCGAATGCCCTAGAAGCCCAAGAATAAAGCGACCACAAGAAGCCCAACTAAACGCCCAAAGCCCACCCCAAAAAAAAGGGGGAGGGGAAACCCACAGAAGCAGAAGCAGTTAGGCGACTCGGTGTCTTCAAGAAGACTCTCTCAGCAACCGGACTCGGGGAGGGACAAATTGTATGGGCCTTGACGAGCACCAAGCCCAGCCCATTAACGCGCGGGCCTTGCAAGCACCAAGCCCGAGAAATAGAGGAAGTTACTCGACGAGCCCATTAACGCACTCTCAGCCCGACGAGCGTGTACGGCTCGCACTGACGTCATTCGTTTACAACACTGTCTCGCCCCAACACTCACTATAAATATAAACCACTGTAGAGCGAATGAGGCATCCGAAATTGGCTTAGAGAGCGCTCGCCAAGTAACTTGTAATTGACGAGCCCTCGCTTTGTAAACACTTAGTCTTTTCGACGTCTTTAATAAAAACAACCGCGCTTTACTTTCCTTATCATTTGGACGAACTCTTAGAACCCTTTTTTTGCGAACCCGTTACTTTTGGCGAGCTCGTTACCTTTGGCGAGCCCGTCTTTAGTCGTCGACGAGCTCGCTCACGTCGTGCTCGGCAATCGCGGGTGCTAAATTTCCCCTAAACAGATTTCACGAACATGTCGTATATGTAAATCTCCACTGTTGTTCTGAGTTGTTATGAACATGTTATTTACGAACCGTTGATATAAGTTGGTCTGGTATTGGAATATCCATTTGTTGTTGATTGAATTATGGTTCAATTCAAATATTTCGGAAACTTGAATTTGGTTAGGTACATCTTAATTCGGTTCTATACGGTTTATTCCGGTTTCAGATAATTTGCCGGCGAAAACTTTTAAAGGGCCCAATTGAGTAAAAAAGAAGCATCCCGCCAACACAATTCGGCTGATAATTTTCGTAACATCTCAAAAAGTTCGAAAACTAAAACAGAGAGCGCCAAAAAATTCAATGTTTCGTAAAAATCTATCGGAAATGGCGCTTTGCTCTCTTCCTTTTTCTTCTTCTTCTCTTCCAATCGATCTCAATCTCTCAACATCTCTCTCGTTACTTTTTCACCTCTTCAGATCTTCTGAATCCATCGAACCATGTCTGACGAAAAGGAGAACTTCGTTAGGATGACGAGAGCAGCGACGAAAAGAAAAGCTTCCATGGCGGCGAACATAGACGAAGAGCGTCTCAACAAGAAGAGAGTTGTCCTCGGGGAGCTTCCAAACTTGTCCAACGTCTCTGCCATTCCAAAACAGCAAAAAGAAACTAAAAAGCCCAGAAAATCCGTTAGGGCTCCGACGAATCAGAAGAAGAAGAAGAAGGTCGCAGCGACGACAAATGAACCAATCTCCGATATCGACACTAGATCTGATGATCCCCAGATGTGTGCTCCTTATGTCACCGGAATCTTCGAGTATCTCCGTCAAATGGAGGTAAAACAAAAAAACAAAAAGGCATCTTTAGCTTTCTTGATTCTTAATTCGATCTGGGTTTCATTTGTTATAGAGGGATATCTAGTTTTCTTGATTTGAAATTCGATCTGGGTTTATGTAATTTAGACAATAGGTTTGTGTTCGTTGGTTTGTGTCTGTGGTTTATGTAATTTAGACAATAAAAAAGGAATCTTTAGGTTTCACGTGTTATAGTGATGATTGAGGCATATATAATTTTTCTCGATTTGTAATTTAGGCACTAGTTTTGAGTAATTGTTGGATTCTAGTATAATCATTGATTTGTGATGTGAGAGATTTGGTGAAATTTTGTACAGGTGAAGGAAAAGTCAAGGCCTTTGGTTGATTATATTGAGAAGATGCAGAAAGATGTAAATCCTAATATGAGAGGAGTTTTGGTTGATTGGTTAGTTGAAGTAGCTGAAGAGTACAAACTTCTCTCGGACACTCTTTACCTCGCTGTCTCATACGTCGACAGATTCTTGTCTCTTCAGGCTGTTACCAGGCAAAAGCTTCAGCTTTTGGGAGTTTCTGCAATGCTTATTGCCTCGTAAGCAAAAAACTTTTAAGCAATTCGTATTTGCTTGTTTGCATCTCCTTTGTAGTGTGTGCTTATTATGTATGTGCTTTTGTAGGAAGTATGAAGAGATAACTCCTCCAAATGTGGAAGACTTTTGTTACATCACAGACAACACTTACACTAAACAAGAGATTGTGAAGATGGAAGCTGAAGTACTTCTTGCCTTGCAGTTTGAATTAGGAAACCCAACAAGCAATACATTTCTAAGGTTAGAATCTGAATATCTGATGCTTTTGGTTGTCATTAAGTTATAACTGTATATTCTTCATTGTCTCACTTCTGCTTATGTTGGTTTCTTCTGCAGACGGTTTACAAGAGTTGCGCAAGAAGATTTCCAAGTAAGTGCTTCTTGAATTATGGCATTTTGTGAGTTTATTGAGTATCAATTTACTAAGCCTTTCTCTTTTTTTTTAAGATGTCACATTTACAGATGGAGTTTCTCTGTAGCTATCTTTCGGAGTTAAGCATGTTAGACTATAACAGTGTGAAGTTTCTTCCGTCTGTTGTGGCTGCTTCAGCGGTTTATCTCGCAAGATTCATCATCCGTCCAAAACAACATCCCTGGGTAAACCGCGGTTTTTGTTCTATTTCAATGTACACCACTTTGCACAAGACGCTAAATCTCTGGATATTTTGTGATGTAACAGAGTGCAATGTTGGAAGAGTACACGAGATATAAAGCCGGTGATCTGAAAGAATGTGTGTGTATGATACATGACCTGTATCTTAGCAGAAAAGGAGAAGGTTTACAAGCTGTTAGAGAGAAATACAAGCAGCATAAGGTAAAACTAATTAACTAGTAAGAAGTGATTTTGAGTTGAAATGTGAAGAACACAATGTTCTTGAGATTTACATTGTGTGTGGTTTCTCTTTACAGTTCAAGTGTGTGGCGACTATGCCTGTATCGCCAGAGCTTCCTCTTGCCTTCTTTGAAGATGTCAACATTTAGACAGAACTTTGGTTATCGGCAGAGGGAGAAGCAGTTCGTTGGTGGTTTGGATTGTACATGTTTTAGGACTACTTTTTAATAGTTTCGGATTGAAGATCTCAACTTATGTTTAAAGATTTTCTTTACATAATTATGATTTTTTTTTTTTTTGCTTGGGTTTTATTTATCAGCCATTTTCAAAGGTGAAATTATGTAACTTTGATACCAAGAAGAGGCATTTTCATTTAAAACCTCTGTTCTAAAACGCGCCCGCGTTATCGATTAATTGGACGCCTAGGTGGTAGTCGGAGCTTGATTGTGGCGAGAAGAGGCAAGGCGGAGGGCGATTTTTGGCTGTGTAAAACCGCGTAAAATCGCCTAAAACGCGTAATCAGCGATTTTTACGGATTCAAATCTGTACTTCTATCATAAAAATCCCTAATAGACGAATTGAAACGAGTTAGATCTGTGAAAAAACGATAGCGGCGGAAAAAAAAGTAGTAGCGCTCAAACCCGGGTGTGAGGCGAATTGAAGTGCCTCTCTGTGCCACTGGACTATTGTAACTAAACAAACATTGTTATCATATTTAATATATATCCATATATTAATTAAAACATACATAAAACTAAATCCCAATTAATCCCCGTTTAATCCCCGATTTTTTTGTGGAAGCTCCTTTGGTCCAGTAGTTTTAACTAAAGGTTCATTAATGGAGAAATTGGCTCAGATACTCCTTTTCAGAGAAAGCCAATCTCATATACTCTCGTTATGTTTCGATTTTCTTTAATATTTATTTTTAAACAACTGTTACATGGATTGACGAATTGACCGGCCCCAAAATGCATATATTACGAGAGTACCCGGGCATGACCGAATCCGAGACGGGTTGACCCGGGTTAAACCCGAAATGAGGAAAATGTCGGAAAAAGGGAAAAATTTATCGAAAATTGTTTTTATCTATTTTCAAAATTCGAAGGACAGTAAAAATAATTTTCATTTCTCTCCTTTCGAACAACTCTTCTCTCTCTCTCGTCTCTTCGTCTCCTTCCTTTCTTTCTCTCGTCTCGTAACTCAGTGTCCGATCTCAACGTCGTCGATTGATTTGTTTTGTACCGAAATGGTTGAAACGCGGCGGACGACGGCGGATACAGCGACGGAATCGAGTGGTGAAAATCATCCGGCGGAGAAGAATCCAGTGCCCAAGATGAACCCTAAGCCGAGGAAGAATCCTCCTCCTAAGCCAAGGAAGAATCCTAATCCGAAGAAGAAAAACCCCAGCCCTAAGAAGAGAAAGTCGCCGAAGAAGAACCCTAACACGAAGAAAAGGAAAAATCTCGAGTCGGCGAGTCGTGTAGAAGCTAAGAAGTTGAAGTCTTCCGGCGTGAAGGGAAAAGAAACGGCGGAGGAGACGGCGGAGGAAACGGTGGAGGAAACAACGGAGGAAACGTCGAATCTGACTTCGGATGCAGCAGAAGACGTCTCCTCGGAGAAAGAGGACAACGAAGCAGAAAGTGTAGAGCCCGAGAAGGAGGACACCGGAGAAGCAAGAGATGGATATTTCGAGAAAGCGGACACCGAAGAAAGAGAAGAAGAGGAGCCGAATGCGGAGACTGTTGTTGAGAATGTAATTCAAAATTCGCATGAGGATGGGGAGAGAATCAGAGAGGGAGGATCCGCGACTAGTGATGAGGTAAGAATAGGAACAAATAAATGTTCAATTTGCATGCGAAGTAGAGAAACTTGGTATAATTATGTTGTTCGATTGAGAAACCCGTAGGATGTGCTGGAAAACTTGGAAAACTGATAGGATGTTATGGAAAACTTGGAAAACTGATAGGATGTTACGGAAAACTTGGAAAACTGATAGGATGTTGTTTGAATGAGTATTTGTTGCAGGGTTTAGGTGTTGAGAAAACACCTCTTAGACCTCTAGCTATGTACTTCAAGAATACTGAGTACGGGAAAACTATCAAGCTTTCGACCAGATGTTTCATCAAGAATTTTCTGGAAAAGTTTGATAAGATAAAGCTGACAAGACAGGAGAGTTGCTGGTGGGACAGAAATGAGCAGTTCTGCCATTTCTTACACATGCCAAGGAAAGGCAATCACATGGTGCAAACGATGTGGATGCTTCTTCTTCGTACGGCCAAAATTGAGAAGAAAAAAGAAGTTTGGTTCGTGTTGAATGGCGTTCCCATCAGATATGGGTTAAGGGAGCACGCGTTGTTATCTGGACTGGACTGCGCGAACTACCCACTGAATTGGAGGCAGAGAGGGAGCTTGGACTTCGTGAACAGGCATTTTCCAGAAGGGCGTGTAACGATGGAAAGAGTGGAGAAATATCTTGGGGGAATGGAAGGTGATACAAAGGGAGAGAGGCTGAAGATGATGCTGCTGTATTTTCTATGCAGCATCGTGTACAGCCCGAGTAGACAGGGGAAGGATGGAGCTACTGCTGTTCACGATATCTTTCTTAGATACGTGAACGATCTTGCCTTAGTTAGGTCATTTCCTTAGGGAAGGTTCTCTTATGAGATGATTTTAGAATCAATCAAGGCCACTATGTCGCGTTTCAACGGTGTTGTGGATGGTGACTGGTCGTTCCCCGGATTTTGTGTCCCTTTGGAGGTAAGTGAATTGATTTTCATCTATGTTGCAATGTTTGCTATTTCTCAAACCGGTACGTAACTATTAATGTCTGTGTGGTGTTTAGATTTTAGCTACGGAGGCCATTCCAGAGCTTAAAGAAAAATTCCGAGTAGCTAATCCACTAGCCTATTTTGAGTGTCCTAGGATGTGCAAGTTCACCTGGAAACAAGGCGGCATGAAAGGGTATCCTCTTGATGTCATTTATGGCGCGCTTGATAAAACTGAGGTAAGTGGTCATAATCATAGTAAATGTGTACTTCTTTTATGGTAAATGATGTAATTGTGCATCGTTTTTTATTAACAGAGCATTCAGAGTTTGCTGCTGACAGAAGGGGATGAGGATGATCTGTTGGACGCGATAGTGGAGGAAGATGACAACCCTGACGTGGACGATCCGATTGTTGAAAGCTGGATGAAGACCCTTAGGGAAGGTAGACCCGTTGTGTTCGAGGAGATGATGGTGGAAGATTTGGAAGGGCGAGTAATGGAGACTCCTGTGTCGAAGCCGGTAATAGGCAAGAGAAAACGGAAGTCGGCGAAATCTGAGCTGGGAAAAAATTGTGGATAAGCAAGAAAAATTGGAGAAAAGGATGGAGGCACTAGAAGGTTTTATGAAGAACTTGTGAGACCCGATTTATGTTGCCCTATTCTTTGACAATTTATCCTTTTTCTTTTGATTTTTGGATGTTGGGTTATTGTTGCTTTATGGTTTTTGTTGAAGAATCTGTGACATTATGGTTTGTGTTTTTTGGACATAGACTAATGTTCATCAAAGAACCAATACTAGTTTTTCAAGTTTTAAAAGTAAGTTTGTTGCACATTGTTTTCCGAATTAGTACACAAAAGAGAACATGAGTAGTTTTTCAAGTTGAACAAGGTAGATTAAAGCACATAGTTTTACGAAGTAATACAACAAAGAGAACCAACATAGGCATTTTTTGGGCATTTTTTGGGAATCCCATAGTTGGCCTCGGCGACGTGGAACAGTCTGTCGTAATTTCTCTTGGCCTCCTCTTCGTCTGGACAGCATTCATCGTGATACCCATCATCCAACATTTGGATGTGAAGAAGAGAGGAAGGAGATCGAGAGGATATTCGAGAGAGAGAGGGGAGAGAGAGAGAGAGAGAGAGAGAGAGAGAGAGAGAGAGAGAGAGAGAGAGAGAGAGAGGAGAGAGAGAGAATCTGAAAGCGATGACAATAAGTGGAGAGAGATAGAGAAAAAGGTAGATATCTCCGAAAATTTGGGGAAATGGTTCACAAAAGTTTTCAAAATCCCTGAAAAGTTTCAAAAATGGCGCCCAATGTTTTTGTAAAAGGGTTTTTTAAAACTTCAAAAGGGTCGAAAAGGTTAAAAAATGGCGCCCAAAATTTGCAGAAATGGTTTGAATTTAACATAATAGTTTTACCAGACGTTTGCAACACAATTTATGTAAAATAACTAATAGTTTTACAAAGTTTTGCAAATTCTTGTAGATTGAAACGAATAGTTTTATGGAGTTCTGGAATTTCTTGGACAACAAACATAATAGTTTTACCACAAAGTATTACAAGTTCGTCAACAACAACAACACATTACAACAAAGATTAATACATATATAGATATATAGATTAATACTCGCTTTCCTGTCAATCCTTCCACCACATCCCTCAGCTTCGCAATCTCGTCCTCATTCTTGGCCATCTCTTCTTTCATACTATCAATAGTCTCCTCAAGCCGGCCAATTTCTTGTTCGACAGCAAAAACCCATGGGTGCCGAATGTGCAGTCCATCATCCTACATAATAATTTGCCCAACACTCATAATTTTACCACAAAATCTCAACCACTATCAATACAGCTTATGAAAATCTTTACCTTATAATTGCGGCAGGTGAAGTATATATCGAAATCCTGGCAAGGTATCGAAATCAAGGTCAGCCTTTGCAGTTGGAGATGATTCAGACAAGATATCTCCACCGCATGGGCATTTTTTGGGAATCCCAAACTCAGCGCGTTGGACACGTTCGAGCATGTTCATAAATCTCCTTGTCTGCTTGTCGTCTTCGTATGGGTCGGTCTGAAATTGTCTCTGTAGTCGTTGTAAGCCATTTCGATCTGAAGAAATTCTCGAGAGAACGAGAGAGAGAAAGAGAGAGAGAGAGTGAGGAGAGAGAACGAGAGAGAGAGAGAAAGAGAGGAGAGCGAGAGAGAGAGAAAAGATTTTGAGATAAAATGGAGAGTTATCTCGAAAGTGTGTGTTTTTCGAGGAGAGAGAGGTTCACATCCGAGAAAATGGCGGTCAACATTTATCAAAAGTTTGGAAAATGGCGCCCAAAATTTTCAAACTCCCGCATAAAAAAATACATATAGTTATACGAAGTTGTGAGTTATACATTGGTTATGCATTATGTTAGTATAACACCTACGAAATGTTGTGATTACTAGTTTTACAACTCACCAATACGCATCTTTAGTTTCATTATCATAGTTATATGCAATGAGAGGTTCGAATTTATAAATTTTGTAACTTTCACTTCACTAGGAGGTTCTCCATTCAAAAGTGTTTGTAAAAGTATAAGGGAGAGTTAGTCAAATGTAATATTTCTTTTTATTTCGATTATAATTTTGATTCTAATGTCGATTCTAATAATTTCTTTTTTAAATTCGATTCTTAAAAATTGCATACCAGATTGTAATACCGATTTTAATTTTCGATTGTAATAATTTATTTTTTCGATAATAACTTTTATTTTAATATCGAATTTTATTATATATTACCTAAATAAAAAACTTTTCTTCGCATACGAGATGTGGAAGTATAAAATTTTAAAGTTTCTCCCTTTTATTTTTACACACACCAAAAAACTTCGCATACAAGCTGTGGAAGTATAACTTCATGTGTTTAAAAGGAAGAAAAATGACAAAAAAGCGAGATTCCCTAAAAGGCGACACATAATCATTTCAGGTGTTTTTTGGTCTCATGGCTCGCTTTGCTTAAAGTTCTCTCTACGCCATCTCACATTTTAATATCAAATTCGAAAAATTTGGATAATTATGAAGCCCAAAAGTCTCTCCATTACGAAGCCCAAATACATGTCCAAAACTCGGATGGTGAAAACAAAAGCCCAAAAATTAACCACTGAAAGACCAAAACAAAACACAACACAAATCCATCAACATAATATCGAGAGTCACTCATGAAGGGAAATAAGAGAACATAAAAGTTCAAATAACAAAAGAAAAACGAAAACATCATGCATAGTTGTCTCCATATAGTAACCATGGTAGTGTCCTTCCACGCTTCGGTTTGTTCTGTGTCCTTTTCTTGCGACGCCTTTCTCCACATGAAGGAAATCGTTTATTTTTGCGGCGACCCTTCGATAACACGCGATCCAGTGGTATTATCTGCTTCTCCATGATGTAATCTGGGACAATCCATGCAGACATATCAGGCACTACATATAGCGACCTGGTATAGGCCAACGTCCACATATCCACCAAATAGTATTTTGAACACAACTCATGAAGCTCTATGAAGATATCACGCCTTTCTTGATCTTTAAAGTAGATGAAAGCGGAAATTGCGTGGAGACAAGGATACTTATGAATATCGAAGAACCGGCAAGTGCAAGTTTTGGATGCCAAGTTAACCAAGTAAAACTTTCGGTCTGTTGACTCAACTTCGTACTCAAGGTCAAAACGGTTTACCTCCCTAACTTTTAGTCTCTTCGCAACAGGCCAATTGTCATGCAAGAAGTTCTCAACCAAAGGAACCAGTTGGTTCGATGGGGTTCCTGACACAGACTCGTTCCTATGCTCGTTAAACCAATCAGAATACTTCCGGACTATCGCATCGAGCATGGGTATTAAGGAGTATTTCCTGGCATCCTTAAAAGTTTTGTTTAGAGATTCCACTGAGTTACTAGTGTCAAGGTTGTATCTGGCAACCGGAGAAGCACATCTTGCCCATTTTTCTGGCATGGTGGTCTCATCCGCATACTTCACCGCATTTGGAAACATCTCCTTGAACGCCGCGTACAGCCCATTGAACTCCGCCACCGTGTGAGCCCAACCGCACTCCATGAATTTTTGGGCGACAATATCTTTGCATGCGGTTGGACCATGTTTTTCACGTTTTGACTCAAATGCCATAAGCAAAACCCATGATGAGCTTGCGGATAGACGTTAGCTACGACATTGATGAGGCTTACATTTCTGTCGCTCACAAATACCAACTCTGAACCATGTCCAACTATCATTATTCTCGCCGTCCAGTACACCGAATGTTATGGGATAAATGTGACGGTTTGGATCTTGAGCTGCGGCGAAAACTAGTACACCACCAAATCCGACCTTCAGAAATGTAGCGTCCACTATCACAACTTTCCTCATGAACTTAAACCCATCAATGCAAGCTCCCAACGCTATGAATAAGTACTTGAATTTTCCCGCACTATCCACTTCCACTGCTGTTCTGGTACCATGATTCAGCTCCTCTAACACATACAAATATCGATACAGCATCGCATAGTTTTCTTCCGGGCTACCACACTTATTACTAATTGCTTGATTTTTCCCTCTCAAGGCCGTCGAGTATGATATATCTATACCAACTCTGCGTTTCACAAGATCCATGATCTCTCTAGGAGTTGGATCCTCTAGTCTCCCGATATATTCCTCATTCACAATAGATGCAACAAGATGAACCGATGCCTTCCTCTTCTTCCTGCCTTCTTCAACCCGACTAGCGCGGTTGCATGTGTGCATCTTATTGTACCTTCTAATCGAGAAATAATCCGAGTTCATGAACTTTGTTGCTCGTACATGCCAAGTACAAGTTTTTTCACCACATTTTGCCACCCATCTTTTGGTATCAGAGTTTTTTATAACATAACCGAATGAGTTCGCAAATGCGCCTCTATGAACCAGGTTTGTGACATCTTTCTTGCATCGAAACTCTTGACCAACAATCAAATCCAAACCATCTTCCCATGGTTCTATGCTCTGACTAGATTCAACAACAGGTGCTTCCTCAATGTAATAATCATGCATATCAGAACTATCCCCACCGTTACCATCACATTCATCATCAGAATCATCATCATCAGAATCATCAGAATCACCATAATCATAATCATCATCATCCTCATCCTCCTCCTCCTCCTCCTCTTCTTCTTCATTTCCTTCTACATTGCCAACATGCACCACAATCGCATTGGGTCATATTCCTGCGCTTTCGTCGTCCCTTCCCTCAGACTCTACATAGTTCTTACCACAAGAGCTTATACCCGCTTTCGACTATTGCTCCGGCAGTTCCGGTGTACTCATCACATCCACTATCAAAAGACTTCTGCGATTCTCATTATCAACATTCGCTAGATAAACCAACATATCCTCATTATCACAAATATAACACGTTTCCTCACATCCAGCCAATCTAACAGTGTAGCTAAATCGCAATTTCACTTTACTTTCCTCTAACCTAAGCTTCTTGTATAGCCTAGCTTCTACCATCGACTTACTAATCTCATCGACTGATGTCTTGAACACTATACCATTGCAAACACCTTCGCATTTATAAAATATGATCACGTTGTTGCTCATTGTACCCTGCCAAACCAATACCAAACAACTCATTCGATACAGTTTTTTATTCAAAGTTATACCGTAGTTTTACAAGATTTACATCATTTCACATTGTTACAAGTTTTTCCTAGTTATACCCAGATTCAGTCGGTTTTGAGATTTCAAAAACAATGATTTCACTAAGATTCAGCCCCCTATAATGCATTTGTATCCAACATACAGTCATTTGCAACCCACAAATATTGATTACTAACCGATGTGAACTCAAATCTCCAATTCGCGGAATTTTCAATCCATAAAAAACCCAACTCCCGGAAACGACATAAGCTAAGAGAGCTAACCTTGAAGCTCCGCTGTGCGATAGGGACGACCGGATGTCTACGGGGAGGATGCAGGTGGAGTAGGTAAGGCTGTCCGGCGTCGCCGATTGAAGCTCGACGTCGGAGGCGAGCTCTCGTCGTTTGTTTTGTTTTTGTTTTCTTTTTCATTTAATTCGTTTTTCTTTTTTAAATCAGAACAATTTCAATAATAATAAAAAATAATTACATAATCCAATTTATTTCAAAAATAAATATATTTCGCCCGAAAAAAAAAAACGCCCCGAGTGAGCGAGAGTGGAGAGAGAGGAGAGAGGAGAGGAGAGTGCCTCCGAGGGAATAAGAGTTTCATTAATGGCAACCCCATCATTTCGCAACGCCGAGAGTACTAAGGACGAAACGAGAGTATTACAGATTTCGTTTTCGAAAAAAGGAGCGTTTGAGACGATGACTCTTCATTAATGCTTCTACATCAGGAGGTCTCCAGAGAATGCAGGGTTTATGCAGATTAAAAAGGAGACAAGATTGCAGGAGATCTTTAGCGTGGTGCAAGAAAATCCGTCGGACACGTATCTTCATAAGGCAAGTTCAGATGGAACCGGTAGGCGGAGATCTTCATATGACGGTAGAATTGTCAGTTGTAAGAGTCGTTGCTATAATAGTTCTCGTAATTTGCAATGTATAAATCAGTGTTAAAAAGAAAATCCCTGATTTTTTCAATAGGCGCTAGGCCCAGTCCAACCGCCCGACTAGCTCCTAGCGCGTTCCCGAACATGGTTTAAAACCAACACTTGTAAATAAGATGAAGCATAAGACCATAAAGTGTTGATAAATCTAATGGATTGATGCTTAAGTCAACACAAGGGGCACTTCATGCAAAATGTCAACCATAAATTCAATTTCTTTTTCCCTCTAAACACTTTCTACTTCTCTGCAATCTTCCTTTAATCTCCACGACAGCAAACGCAAACACCATTTTTTCTCCACAGATTCTTCATCCATACCAAAACTCAGCAATTGATCTAACAAGGTAAGAAGTCTCAAACCAATCTCGTTCTACATTTTCGTCACATTCGGGTTCCAAAGAGGCAAAGACTCACTTAATCTGTCCTCTTTGATTTCCCAACAGTAGAAGATACAACATATCAGATCTCCAAATCAAATAAGAAAATTTCAAACACTTATGAAATTAGTAAACTCAAAACAGTTATGATATGTGAGGTTTTCCGGAAGACTTCTAGCCATATATTTCTTCTTACTTTTAAGATCTTATTTATGATTTCTTAAAAATTATAACATAAATTGCATGTTAAAACAACTAGTGAACTATATTTATCTATTTTTTCTTTGGCCAAATCTATATATTATATTAAGATATGATCATTATATGAAAAAACCTTTATCCGTGTGATTTACGGAAAATGTCATTGTCTTCGAATGATTTTTTCAAATCTCATTATCTTCGAATGATTTTTTCAAATCTTCGTTAAGGTGCTTTAGTCAAATGATATATGTAAAATATTATTAAAATATAAATCAAAAGTAAATCTATAACAAAAATCTCAGAATATCTTTTTAAATCAAACTGAATCAAAATATTCTTTTAAGTATATTTTAAAATATTAGATTTTAGATTTTATTCAAGAAGATCTTATGCAGTAAAATTTGATTAGATATGTGTGTGTATATATATTAGATTAGTAAAATTTAATTTATAATTTTAGTTAAAAGATTAAGATCTATACTATTAAAACATGAAACATTATAGAAAACAAAATATTCTACCTTGTTATATTCTGATTTATACCATTGTCTTTTAATAGTTTTTAAAATTTTCATTAAGAGTATTTTTTTCTATTCATCTATTAAAAAAATTGGAGCCAAACTAAATTTAAAACAATTTATATTCAATAACAAATATATATATATATATATATATATATATATAATATAAAAAATACACGCAATTAGCACACTTTGATGTTTTTGTCACAAAAAATAGCACATCAAGGGAAAAATGATAATAATAGCACACTTTAATTATTTTCAAATTTATTAAACTAATAAGTTTGGGTTCACAAATAATTAATTAGGGTTTAGATTTTAGTATTTAGGGTTTAGGGTTATAAAATTGAGAAAAAACGAATGAGAAGTAAATGTTTAATAGTCTTTTTACTCTTCAATAAATGTTATTTTTTTCATTTTCATCATGTTGTGTTATTTTTGTCACAAAACATGAAAGTGTGCTATTATTGAGAATTGCCCATATATATAAAGATACAATATACCATATCTTCCCATTTTAGTTCAACCAAGATTTTAATTAAGTCAATAAGTTAGCATATCTGTCATTTTCTACCGATTTTAAAATTTGCATAGATATTGCAAGATTTTAACAGATAAGTTCCCTAATTTTTGGTTACTAAAAATATTCAAATATCTTTTTGCCAAAAAGTTACTCCGAAAATCTTTCAAATATTCTTTCACCTAAAATTTGACTTATTATTTCTATAAGTACATTTTGTCTCAAAAAAATAAATATCAATTTTTTTTTGTTAAAAATAAAGATATTCTTTTCTAGAAAAGTTTATGTTTTATCAAAAAATTATCTAGCGCTCTCAAAGTGCGGATTAAAATCATGAACTATTTTTCGAAGATAATCCCATGTTTTCAAGGCATAAATTAGAACCATCAAAATTTGGTTTGACTAAAATTATAAACCTACATTACATAATTTTCACAACGAATATTTTATTAAAAATGAAATATCATAAATTATTATAAAAATCATAAACACACACTATAACATGAATTAGATTAAATTTAAGGGTCATTTGTTACAGTGACCCATTTTGAAACTTTAATTGTGAAAAGAGAAATACCCTCATATAGTACACTTTCATGTTTTTGTGATAAAAGTACCACACCAAGGTGAAAATGACAAAAATAACATTTATTTAATGGTTTAAAAATAATTAAACTAAAAAATTTGGATTCAAAAGTCATTAATTAGTGTTTAGATTTTATGTTTTAGGGTTTAGGTTTAAGGGATTGAGAAGAAACATATGAAAATAAAAGTATAATAGTATTTTTTCTCTTCAAGAAATGTCATTTTTGTCATTTTCATCATATTATGCTATTTTAGTCACAAAAACATGAAATTGTGTCATTTTTGAGAATTGCCCTTGTGAAAATGACTCTCTCCTTTGTATTTGGGTGCCCTCATTTTCAAAGCAAAGGGTCATTTTGACAATTAAAGTTTCAAAATGACTCAGGTCCCACAATTTCTTCTAAATTTAAATTTTAACAAAAAATAATCTTGTGTTGAGAAGGCGGGTAGGAATCTGTTTTACTTTAAAATGAATAAAAAGTGAACTACCTCAATATTAATAGTTTGTAAAATACACTATATAATTAACTGTATTTAAGTTACATAAATAGCTAATTATCGTTACAATATATTTAGGTCTGAGTAAGCGTCAAATATCTGAATATTTTTTACTATCTGGATCCAAAATCGACTGATCAACATCAAAACTGCAATCAAAACGCAATGAATGAGAACATACCTTAGACAACGTCAGATTGCTTCGATATTGCAGACATTGGAATTCAGAGACACATGTGCGTAAATCAATGGTGGTTTCGAGATCTTCGGATGAATGATTTTTTGTTTGTACTGAGAACTAGAGAGTGTTGAAAAAGAGAGGGATTATGATTCTTCGGTGGAACTGATGCATTTATTCATGTGTCGACAGGATGAAATTTTTTTATGGAACTGTGTAAGGGCATAATCGGTTCAAATGGTTAATTATTTTAATTGTTTAGGCTTCAACTCTCTTGTCTAAATCCTAATTCAGTCCAAAAATTATGTCTTTCACCCAATTGTTACAAAGTTATATGGGCTTTGGGCCTGTAGGTTATTTAGTCAAAAGAAAATTTGACAATTTGGCTAATCACTAAACTCACGAAGTACTTGATTATATATGTTTAGGTAATTTTATAAGAGGATATTGGATCAGATATCCGTTGGCAAAAAATATTGTATATGGATCTGGGTCCAAGCCAACAAATTCATAACTTATCCGGAATCGGATATTACAAATATTCAAATTTTTAGAATGAATCATATCGCTTAACTGATGAGGTTATATATTTTAGATAATTGTACATCTCTGACTATATATTACTATGTTTTACAACTATATTTAATATGTAATATATTTAATTTTATTAATTTTATACACATGAACATTTATTAACAAAAAATTATATATATATATATATTTACTATTGTAAAAATACCCATTTGTGATAGGAAAAAAAAGATGATGAGTAAATACATCTATTTCTTTTCTTTTTGTTAGTTAAATAATATTAAAGCTTTGACATATTAGAATCTACTTTAGACATCCCAAAACTGTTATTAAAAAAATCATCATTCTTTTCAAATGTTAAATTATATTCTAACTCACGCTATAGTTAAATAATATTAAACTAAGGGTAGTTAAAATATTTAGGCCAACATGCAAATATGGTGGGTATAAGGAATATACGGTGTAGTCTTACCCCCTCCATGTGGAATTTGAAACGTTGATCTGGGCCATGAAATGCATGTGTACATTACAACACACTACAGTTATCTTTGCGATAGATTGTTCGGATTTGATCAAGATTGTCTCAACTCCCTTAGAGTGACCGGCTTTCTCGATTCATCTTGAAGAATTCCAATACTGGACAGATCGTCTTGATAACTTTAGGATTACCCTCATCCCACGAAAAGAGAATGAGCAAGCAGACAAATTGGCGAGGACAGCAAGGAGTCATTCTTCAGAATTGGTGCATATCGATTCAGTTCCTCCACACTGTCTTACAATGATTGTGTAGTTTCTTAGTTTCTTCGTCTTGTTGTCAAAAAAAAAACTCACGGTATTGTAAAGAGTCAAAAATTTTAAAATATTTACGATATACAGATAAGATAATGATGCACCACGCCACCCATAACAAACCCAATCAGAAAATAACCTTCAAATCAAACTCAACACATATAAGCCAATATGGATCTCTCGATGGAAAATACCTATACTACACTATGTCTTTGGGATACAAACCTCTTCCCATGACACTTTTGCCTTATTAATGCCATATGGGGATTTACAACAAAAGATAAGCGTCACATTATCTATAAACTTATTTTGTAAAATATATCTCCTTAAAATATAGATAATAACTAATATACTTTCTACTACATTTTTGTTGAAAAACAACATAAAATTCACTTAAGTGGTATGATAATGATATGTGAAGAGTGTGACTATAAAAACTTGAGAGAAAAAGTTATATTGCAAATAAGAAAGAGAAAAATAAGAAATTTGAGTAATAAAGTAAAAAGCAAATTTTATTATTATTATTATTATTGACACTTAATAAGTTGAAGTTGAAACGTAAATGATAAATTTGCTGGTTCACGACAATAAATTTTCCTAATCTTATTTACAAATGGTTCTTAATCATGTTGTGTCATTATCTTATGGTGAGAGGAAGATCTAGGTAGCAAATTAGCAATGACTCACTTGTTATATACATACTTTGTGCCTCATCTTCAAAATTAGAACATTTTTACCTGCCATGTAAATGGATAATCTCTTGTGTTTACCTAATTCCTTTAAACCTATCATAATTCTCCTTAAACGATTGCTTTTTACCATCACATCATCCACAAAGTTTAATTTTGTATACTGTATATTCTCAAAAGATGGATGATAACTAATCGACCTTAGAATATATTTTTGTTGAAAGACAACATAAAATTCACTTAGTCGGTATGAAATTTGAACAGTGTAACTATAAAAACTTGAGAGTAAAAATTTTATATTGTAAATAAAAAGAGAAAAATAAGAAATTTGAGTAATAGAGTAAAAAACGAAAATTTCTGTTTTACTATTATTATTTTCGGTATATCTCCGAAAGGAAGGAAAGAAAGATATTTTCTTTATGACAGAAAACAACAGCAAACAATTTTTTAAAAGGAAGAAAAAGATTTATTTTCATTTAGATAAGAAAAGACAAAAATATTTATTAAGAAAACTAGAAGTTTTACTCTAACACATTCTATCAGTTATCCTCAAAACTTAATTGGGCTTTACTTTCAAAAGAGAAGAGAGCAACCACATCCTTTAAGAAAAAACAGAAACTGAGTAGTGATAACAAAGTTCGTGTGGAAATCGGTGGCTAAAAGTTTGGTGCCAAGGAATCAAGAAGCGAAGAAGCTACTATGAATTTTCCCGAAGCGAAGAAAATCCAGGCAAGTTATAAATATTTGTTTAGTCATTTTATATTTCAAAAACGTTTTGCACACAGAATCTATATAATTCTGGAAAAAGAGAGAAATAAGTAAGAAAATGAGAAGTTTTCTTCCGTCTTTATCTTATGATTAAGAGAAAAGTAGAGAAATTACATGAGAACTCTTTTCTCTCTCTAGTTTTTAATCTAACACATTCTATCATTTATTCTCAAAACTTAATTGGGTTTTACTTTCAAAAGAGAAGAGAATAACTATTTCCTTTAAAAAAAACAGAAACTGAGTGGTGATAACAAAGTTCATAGTGGAAATCGGTGGCTAAGATTTTTGTGCCAAGGAATCAAGAAGCGAAGAAGCTACAATGAATTTTCCATAAGCGAAGAAAATCCAGGCAAGTTATAAATATTTTTTAGTCATTTTATATTCCAAAAACGTTTACAACTAGACTCGTTAATCGTTGAAGGATGCCATCCAGATGCATCTCAAGAGGCACGTCATTTACGTTTAAAGATGATTATTTTTTTTTGTTGCATCACACACATAGGCGATTCACCGCATATTATATGCAGTAAATTTTCAAATAATGTCTATGTTTTTCTCTCTTCAATCTACATCCACCTCAGACACAAGAGTATTTCCACTATAGAGTTATGTTTCAACAAAAGTATCACGAACTTCCTCTCCCAAGTTGCATGTAGATCGCTCCACAGTGCTACTACCTCAATACTTGTTCCCATATAATGTTTTAGATGAATCAGAGTTCTAACATTGTGAAATTGACTTAATTCACGAGAATTAGAACTCTGCACAAATCTTTGGCTTCATCAAAAAGATCATCATTCTTTTGGAGCTTAACTCGTCAATGAGATGGTTTATCAATGTCTAGCCTACTTGGAATTTCTTATAAATTATCACGTCATCTAAGAAGCACATTAACCTAAATGGTATAATTCAAATAGAAAATTTAGGTTGACGATCATGATGAAGATTAGCAAAATATGAATATATGTCATCACATCTAAGAACTCCAATGTCTAACTAATGATTTTTCACCAATCTCGTCAATAAAATTCATATACTAAGATGTGTCCCTAACGTAAACATCAACTCTTCAGTCACTGATTGTCCTCCCAATCTTAAAGTACATTGATAGTCAGCTCCTATAACATAAGCCTCAAGACATAAAGAGACAAGTTCAAAAAAGACCATATACATTGATGGCTAGAAATAAGCACATGAACCCTTAGAATAAATAGAAGATTAAGTTTCAATAGGGATCATTACATCCTAAATATAATGAGAAAAAATTCCTTCATATGACAAAATTTTGATGAAAAATGCTTGCTATAGTTACGAATCGTTTAAATTACAAAACAACTTGTTTTCTTAAATAGCATAACCCGAAAAGAAAGAAATGATTCTCAGTTTTTACTAAGATCATTAGAAAAAACAAGAAGGTAACCCCAACAATCAATTCTAGTTTTTCCATAGTTAGACCGTGTAAACAGCGGATGCCTAAACAACTAAAACTCTTTATTATTGATTTTACTTTTCTTTAACTCAGTAGATTTCTCTCTTTCCCATCTACTACTTTATTATATCCTAATAATATATATTGTGGATAAATGTTATTATGGTGAAATTCTGACTTCAGTAAAAATATTTGCTTAATCCACCACTGCTCCACTACTATTATAGAAAATATTCTATTCCTCTGTAAATCATTTGCATCATCTTCAAACAATACATTGGGTATATGATCAATTATTGGTTTTGTTTATAACTAGTTTTGTTTTGTTTTTAAAACATCAGCCCTTTTTACATTCAATTTTCTGAATTGAGTGTTAAAAGTTATTGAAAGGAAAACTGTTGGGCTTTTTAAAGCCCTCACTCATTACTATGATATTATCTATTTTGAGCTTATATTGCAAAGCCCATATAGATTTGTTTTTGATATCCTCCCAAGATGTCACATAATAATTAGACTTGAATATAACTTATAAACTAAAAAATATTTGTCTAAAATTTGAATGTGGGATTTGGAGTGATGTCCCAACAATCTTTCTTTCAAACCAATAACCATACAAATCTCTAGCCTCCCAACCTCATGTGAAGCATGACACTCATTTTATTCTGCCATATTCGCTAACAAAACTTTTCTCCTAACCAGAGCCGGTCCTGATTTTTTGAAGGTTACAAGCCAAAAAAAAACATAGGACTGTTTTATATGTAATGAAGAAGAAAGAAACAAAAAAAGAATTAAAAGAGCAATGTGAAGATTCAAACCGGTGCTGGACCATCTAAAACTTACTCAATAGAACCATTGCACTAAAGCCTCTATTAGAAATATGTGGCTGAATCAAATTTATAAATTTGGCGGCCGGAAGCCCATGCTTCCTATTTCCATGGCTTGGTCCAAGGGCCGGCTCTGCTCCTAACCCTAGCAATAGTTTGATATTGATTAGATTAATGTCAATATTTGGTAATTATTAGAATAATCTTTAATAAATATTTTTAACTTTTGGCATGTATTAAAACAAAACCGTAATAAGAAAAAATGACATTACTTATTTCTGTCACATAGGTCAAAATCACGCTTCAAAAAGTAATTCTACTATTCCACAAATGGTAAACTTATAAAATATCGATAGACTTATTTTCACTAAGTAGATTTGTTAGTGGAACGGTAGTTTTATTTTCAGAATAGTATACTTATTTTGGTAGACTTTCTTTTCGATATAGTAGACATGTTTACAACATATTGGGTTGTACTGATAGATTTTTGGGCCATAAACTTAATGGATTAAGGAATTGAAAGAATTTGAATATATATTAATCAAAGGAGAATTTAAGAAATCTGGGATATGGTTTGAGATTTGATTTAATAATCCACGAGAATTTTAAGAAATCTGGGATTTGATTTTTTTTATATTAATAATAATAAATTAAAGAAAATGATTAAAAATCTGAAAATTTATTTCGTTCATATAAATATTATTTATATAAAATGTAAAAAGGATTGAAATTTGGGTATATTTGAAAAATAGGATTTTTAACTTTTATAATATTTTTTTTCAACTTTTGTATTCAATAAAAATGAAAAAATGATACTGAAAATTTTCAATTTTTAAATTTCAAGTATTTTTTTCTCATTTAAATTTTTTTGATTTACCTTTTTTCAATTGAAACTAAAAAGTAAAAAAGAACCCTTCTAATACCACCATAAGAGATGGTATTTGTATTCATTAACTTTTAACTATAAATAAATTGTCTTTGAAATTTTTCAGATAGAATTTACTGGCGAAATCTCAAATTTCCAACAAGCTGGAATTTTTAAAAATTGTACAAAGGATTAGTCCAATAAGCTGAGATTTTAAGATATTTTTTGCAAATATTAAAAACAATAAAAGAGGATTTATAAAAAAATGAATTCCTAGCGAAAGCTAATTGGAGTTAAAAGCTAATCACGGAACACATATGCATATTTTTTATATAAAAAAAATTATTTTAGGTAAACTTTGTTTTAGTTGTTATATTATTATTTATTTTAATGATTATGATAATCTTGTAAAAAAACTCATGTTCTAGAAGATCCTTCCTTTAAAATTTATACTAGTCTAGTAATTTTATATTATAAAAGATTATCTTAGTAATTATCTCAAAAAAATATATTTTTAATTACTTTATTTTAACCACATCTAGAATCGTAGATGACTTCAAAAAGATTTACTTCAAAAAGATTTACTGTTTTAGTTGTTATATTATTAATTTATTACTGTATCAATATTTTTGATAATCATCTAGAATCGTAGATGACTTCAAAAAGATTTACTGTATCATCATCAGATAAAAAAAAAAAATCAATAAGCTATCTTTTGTGGTCCACGGCTCGTCCTTCGGACGAAGTGCACTTGAGACTTTGACTGTACCAAGTCGTATTGGAATATTTTCTTGTGACTATTTAATGTGCATGGCAAATAGAAAAAAATTAGCAAAGCAAGTAAGAACAATTGACATACACAGCACCCAGAGAGAGAGAGAGATTTCAGATTCAAAACCTATTCTCTAATCTCTTAAACTTTCTTGTTTAAGGTTTTAATTACTTTTTCCCTTTTGTGTAGTTATATCTCTGTGATTTACCTTAATCACACTTTTTTCTCCATTAATACTCTTAAAATCTCTCTCTCTCTCTTTATATTACCATTCGTATTAAATTTCCCTAAACCCAGAAAACACTTTTTTTTTCCCTAATATTTCTCGTGTTTTTCCTCTTCAGCTTCTTTAGTCATGGATCCGTCTCGCGTCAACTCAAACGGCGAGCGCGACGGAAGTGCGAGGAAGGAGGAGAATCCGCCTCCGCCTCCGCCTCCGACTCCGGCGGCGAGTATCTCTCGTGAAGCTCTGCAGTTGCATTATTCTCAGCTTCAGAGAGCTTTGGAGGCAGAGCGATTTCGATCTTCGAGTGGTTTTGATTATCAAACCCTAGAATCCTCTTTCGGTAGCCTCTCCGTTAACGATTCATCTCTTCGTCCGCAGAATCCTTTACTTGATCAGAACCGCTGGACCAATCGACCGTCTCCTTCCGCGTCGTCGTCGGGGATCAACGGCGGCGGAGATTTTGGTGGTGGTGCTCGTGATTGGTATCGTTGTGTTCCTTCTCATCATCACTCTCCGTATACGCAACCGATGATGATGAATCAGTACTTGTCGTCGTCCCAGAACGATTATCTTAACGGAGGATCGTTTACACTTGCTGGGCCAAGCAATGGTGGTTTCATGAACGGAGGAGACGTTTCGTATCCCTCGAGAGTTCGTCGTTGGGATTCCTCCAATGGGTTTGATGGGTCTGGATTGTTCAACAACGGTTCTTGGAGGAGCAACGGAGGTTTCTTGAACAACTATCATTCGGTTGCTTCGCGTGCTAAAGATCAAGACGAGAGTGTTAAGTTGCAGGATAAGATCGATGCTGGTTCCAAGGAGGAGATTGATGCTGTTTTCAACGGTGTTATCAGTGAGTTCTGTGACTTGATGGTTGACCCTTATGCTTACCCAGTCGTTGAGAGGCTTATGATGAAGTGCAGCTCCGAACAGATCACTCGGATTATTGATATGATCACTCGGTACCATATTCGATTTGTTTCCATATGCATGGATCCTCTCGGGTACATGATTCGACTCTTTCGTTATCTGGTTCTTGATTGTTTTGTTATTACATATGATCATATTCTTTGTTTCAACTTAACAGGGACTTGATTTAGGTTCGGTTATTGTTTTAGTTTGGGATTCAAGGATAAAGACAGATATAATTAACCAGTGTTTTTTTTACTTGGTGATTTTTTTTTTTTTTGTTTTGGCGTTATCAGAACCCGTTCGATACAATCGCTGTTGCGGTGTCTTCATTCAGAGGAACAAGTTTTGCGCCTTGTGGGGGCTATAAGCATGGGAGCACTTACATTTACAAGGAGCAACAATGCCAAACATGTGATTCTGCTTTGCTTCGACCTGTTTCATCCCTCGCAGAATAGGGTAAGCATCTCATCAACAGTACTCTGCTCTAATTTTTTTTACTTTTTTTTTTTACGAAATCTGAAAAACTAAGTTGGTTACTAGAAAGTATTCACTATTCATTTGCTGAATCTTTTCTTCTTGCCATGGAGTCAGTTTCATCTTTGTTTGTTAAGAAAGGCCGTCTTTTTATAACTGGAAGTCACTTTGTTATACCCTATAATGGAAGAAATATACTGTAGCAACTCAAAGTAGATGAACCAATTTGATGTTTCAATCTGCCTTCTCAGTTAATTTTGCAGTGTCTGTTTTCTTAAGTTCGTGATTTTCTGTAGAAGTGATATGCTGAATACATATTCCAGTATCAGTATGGTAACCTCTGTAACATTATTGCTTGTGGTACAAGTAAAATTAGCCATGATAGACCCTTAATCATATTTAACAAACAGGTTTGGTCTTGGAATATGATACTCTTTATTCGATCCCCTGTGTTTGTCTTTTGTTCTTCACAGGATCTTCTCGAGGTTATCGCTCAAAACTGTGACAAGATAGCAGTTGATCAACATGGCTGCTGCATGCTTCAGCAATGTCTTGGCTCTGTTTGTCAGGTGGTAAAGCAACGTTTGATCCATGAGATAATCAATCATGCGTTGAAACTCTGCGTGGACTCCTACGGGTAAAAATTAGATGAAATGATGAATGATACATAAAATCGTATTCTTACATCATATCCCCTTTTGTTTACTCACAAGAACTATACTTTCCTTCAGAAACTACGTGGTGCAGTACGTCGTGGAGCTGAAAGATCGAAATGTAACACTTGCGCTCCTGCATCAGCTGTTAGGGAACTACGCGTACCTCTCTCGTAACAAATATGGAAGTCATGCTGTGCAGAAGTTCTTGCTAATTCAGTATATCGATCCTACCTTGATCGTATGCGACTTGCTTAGGGACATCGATACACTTCTTCTGGACCCGTATGGAAACTATGTCATTCAAACCGCATGGAGTGTGTGTAAGGTAATGAATATCAAGGCCTTACGTTGTATAACGCTGTGGTCTTTGATTATGCGCGAGATAACGAGGATCGTGTTTGGTGTTTGCAGGGCGATCCTGAGTTGCGAATTCTCTTAAAGAGGCATATTGAGCGTAACAAACCATTGATGAGGTGCAACATGTTTGGTAATAAAATTCTGGAGAAACTCGGTCTCTAGAGCATAAAATGAAAAAAAGAAACAAAGGTGTTTGAGTCGTAACTGTATGATCCAGGTTTTGTTGTGCTAGTGTTGAGGTGAGGGTTTTGTTGTTTTGTTTTGTGAAATCATAGGTTTTTCTAAGACATAACCAGACAATATTGTCCTCACTGAAAAAAAAAAAACCAATGTGTTTTGTCTTGAGAGATTTATGTTTTTGTATCGTGTTTATGTAAAAGTCTAAAAGACTTCGACTATTTCTAAATCTAGATGCTGTTTGTTTTCTTTTTGTTCTTATTTCTATCATTGCTTGCTTCGTTCCACCTATGGTTTCTTCGATTGTGTTTATTATCGTTGTTTCTTTTGTTTCCTTTACCATACGTACTTGTATATGTGTTGATGAAATTTTGTTTTTTAAGAATGATTGTGCTTTGTCTTTTAGTTGTTTCAAACAATATTTTTCTCTAAAGATGTTTTGATAACAAACCTAAAGTCGTGTTTGCATATGCATAAAAAAGGTTTCTTGTGTCTTTTGTCTTAATGTGGAACAATATTTTGATATATAAAATGCAATGATCCATGCACATCCATAAAGTAAAAATAATAAAAACCCATACCTTAAATTAAGATAATTCCATAAATAGACGCCAAATAAATCTCATCATATATATTTGGAAAAGGTGACATATTATAATATATCAACTCTTCATAGCTTCACATAAAAGAATCCATTTTGTTTGTAAGAAAAATTAACCATTTCGACATTTGCCAATCCTCCAAAATAAACTTTATATATGTGTCAAATATATATATTTGGCGAGAGCCATTCTGCATGAGCTCTTCCAAGTCAGCGAAGATTTGATTCTTGGGGTATAGACTGAGTTTGCGCCACGGAAAAAACCTTTAGAATGGCCTTGAGGTTGTGGAAGCCCTTTGACTAAGGGTTCATTAATGTTTAGGAGGTCCGAGTTTAATGCAGAGTTTATGCAGATTAAAAAGGAGACAAGATTGCAGGAGATCTTCAGCGTGGTGCAAGAAAATCCGTCAGGCACGTATCTTTATAAGGCAAGTTCAGGTGAAACCAGCAGACGGAGATCTTCATATGACGGTAGAATTGTCAGTTGTAAGAGTCGTCGCTGTAATAGTTCTCATAATTTGCAATATATAAATCAGTGTTAAAAAAAAATCGCCTTGAGGTTATCTAAAAGAGGTTTTTAGTGAATAACCAAAAGAAAAAAAAAGAATTAGATTTTTAGAAAAAGGGTAGAGAGAGATAGGAAGAGAAAAGGGTTGGGGGGGGTTATGTTAGTTTTTTAATTTTGCTTTTTTTTTTTGGTTATCTGACCCAATTTCTCTTATTTAAATTTATATTTTGAATTAAATTTCAATTTCAATTTCATTATTTTATTAATTGTTTATATTTTACTTCCATTTCTATGATTGATTGATTTATTTATATTTTATTTTAAATTTTAATTTAATTTTAATGTGTATTACTTTAATTTTATTTTGAAATTTTGTATTATTTTATTTTATATTACTATATTTTAATTTTTCATTTTCACATTTTATCTTAAAATTGATTATTATATACGTTTATTTTATTTTTTGTTTTAATTTATTTATTTTAAAATTTATTAACAATTAATATTTATTTATTTTTTCTTTTATGTTAATTATTTTTAATTATTATTATATATTTGATTTTATGTTATATTAAATTTTATTTTAACTTTATATTTAGTTTTAATTTTATTTAATAAAATTATACTAAAAATTGTATAAATCACTCATGTTGTTAGTTTCGCATTGTCGTGACAGCGACCAGTCGCAGAAATTTTTGATAAAATCGCTAAGACGCTGCAATTAATCGCTCTCCGTAGCGACTGCCAAATGAACAACATTTAGTCGCTATCGCTAGCGATTGCCAAACAAACAAATTTTAAAACTATCTTCCAAAGTTGTTTTTTAAAATTTTTTTTTAAATGAGATTAATCTATTCTGCACAGAAATTTGTTTTTTTTTTTGTCGTCGAAGACTCATACAAAATATTATGATGACGCAAATAGATTATGAGCATTTATTAGCCACTGCGGAGCATGTCGAATGGCCCTTCTCAGGTTCTTGCTCCCTTAGCAAGATTATCTGCCCGATAATTATCAGTACGCGGTATAAAGCTTATGGAAAAGTCATGAAAAGAGTCGCACATATTATGGAAATCTTCGAGTCCGGATTCTAGAGATGGCCAATCCTCGTCTCCATCAATAATCTTCAGTAGTTGAGCACAATCAGTTTGGAAATGCATACTAAATTCACCAAGTTGTAACATTTGTTTCATACCACATGTTAAGCTCTCTAGCTCTGCATGCAGCGGGGATCTAGTATTTGGTTTGGAGCATACGCCCACTTGAGAAACCAAGTTCTCTTGTAGGAATACGAAGCCAAACCCTACCAGCTGCTTTTGTGCACAGAGATTAACCTTTGTTAATTACAAAAAAGTCTTGTTATTGATTTGTGTATTTTAACTTCTTTTTTTGTCTGAAACTTTGTTTATAGAGAATTGTTGACATTACATGAAAACATGGCTAACATTAACCTAAAACAACAACTAAGTCAAGGAAAACTAAAGGATAGATGAAGGCAAACATATAAACATATTACTCAAGCAGCTAAAAGTATAGAGAAGTCCTCTAAACTGGACACCAATAACACTAAGATGTAAAATGAAGCCTTGAAAAGTAGAAAGCACATTTAGTAATTTAAGTTTCGCGATTGAAACAACATCAAATGCACAGTAAACAATTGGTAGATCAGCTACAATAGCATAGACAACCAGAAACCATGTTGTTAAGCCTTCGTTAATCTTCAAACCAATGCTTCTTACATCAAACGCACACAAAAAGGTGGAAGCATGAGACAGTTCTTCTCCATAAAGGTGGGAAGTGGACAAAGGGTACCAGTGTCCAAATAAACCGGGTTCATATGAGACTTGGGGTTGAGATTCCAATCCTCAACAGTCATGGGTTAGGGACTGTTGAAAGTGAGCCTAGGGGTAAGGAGAAGGAATGGGGCTTTGAAACGGAGGACAGCCATTTTAGAGGAAATTGGCCTTTGAGAGCTGTTCAGAGAGAAAGCTCTAATGATGATATCATGTACATCCAAAAATAAGGTCAATGGAAAGTATGAACACATATACCCAAAAGGGAGTAAACGACTCATATTCCATAAGATTTCATTGCCAAACCTCAATACCAACTGGTGAGAGAATTGAATGATCAAAGATTATGTATACGATAATGAGGTTACCGGAACCTTAAGACTCGATGGGGTAATCAGAAGTAGTATGTCTATTCATTGGCAGAGGCGCGAGGGTCAATGCATAAGCTTTACGTGCTTGGTTGAAAATGGGTAGACAGGAAATTGTTGGGCTAAGGATGGGGTTGAGATCCACTGCAAAGATAGATTGGGCCCGACCCAAAAAGATGGTAGGAGCGGATTTATGTTTGAGATTTCTCAAAACCCTCATGTTGCATTTCCATTAAAAATTGTTTTGAGCTTCACCCACCATATTTAGAATATTTTCATCTGATTGATGTGTTCATTCTCTCTGTCCAATTCTTCTCACTTCCATCATAATCATTTTGTAAAGGCTCGTCATTATGTCAATACACGCTCACTCATGTGTCATGAATCAGCATGTTCACATTCACATTTGAGTTTCACTTTCACCCCTACAAACTCAATTGCAGCAACAGTTTTCAGATTAAAATCAACCTTAATAAACCATATCTCCACCAATATCTTTGTTTTGGTCCTAGAATAGCATGAAGTTGAAGTTGAAGTTGAGTTCATCCATATTTGAACTCCATCTTTAAAGGACTAACATACTATTTGTTAGGACTTCTTAACCTCTTAGCACTTCGACTCACTAATAAACGCAAGAACATGGAGCAGATAAACGGTTTGAATGATGTATGAAACAGAGGAGCGAAAGAGATGAGTTTCAGAGAGAAAGAAGTAAGACTTTTCGGAAATGAAAGAGAGCACACAAAACATGGTAACCCAGTTCACCACTAAAGGTAGCTACGTCTGGGCCCGAGACTTTGCTCGGAAACCACTATAGACAAGATTTTATACAACAAGCATACACAAGTGCCCAGCTTAAACACCATTCACTAGTATTCAGACTCACTTCGTGCTATGCTATAAACAAGATAACATATTGAAAAAAGCTTATCAAATGAAAAAATTTGACTCTTAAACTTCTGTCTTTCTCGTTTAACTCTCTCTCAAACCCTTAGCTCTTGTATATATAAGATGCATTAGGTTAACTCCCCTTAGGCTACCTTGGAGGCGGCAATTTTTTTGTCTCCTTAAGCGCTGCTTTATCTTATCTCCAGCGCAGAAAAGGACAGTCTGCTTTAAAGTATCAAAAGAAAAAACACGGTTGCTTGTGTAGCTGATAAATGCCCCTTTTCGTTATTGACACATAGCCGTTAACAGTCAAGTGGTCCCAATAAAGCAGCTTGAGCATAGTTGTGATTTACTTCTACCATGGTTAAACTTGGCTAATCCTTACTGGCAGATTCAAACTTTCTTGAAGATCAAAATGTCTGTGGCATTCTTCTCGGTTGATATTTTCAAAATCTCCACCACTCCTTGTGAGATGATTTCTCTGATGTAGTGGAACTTCACATCAATGTGTTTAGTTCTCTCATGGTGCACATTGTTCTTGGACAAGACAATGACACTTTGAGAATCGCAGTAGATCTCAACACTTCTTTGATCGTGACCGAATTCTTTCAATAACCCCCTGAGCCATACAACTTCTTTGACTGCTTGTATGAGGAACATATATTCATATTCTGTAGTTGAGAGTGCAACAACTCTCTCAAGTCCTGATTTCCATCTAATAGTATTTCCACCAAGAGTGAAGACCAATCCAATGATTGACCTTCGTTTATCAGGGTCTGCAGCGAAGTCAGCGTTGCAGTATCCCACAATTCTGAAGTCTTCACTCCTTTTGTAGCACAACTTGGTTGAGGCTGTTCCCTTGAGGTATCTCATCACCCACTTAACTCCTTGCCAATGATCTCTCATGGGGTTGCTCATATTTCTGCTTATGATACCTACAGAATAAGCTAAGTCTGGCTTTGAGCCAATCATGGCATACATTATGCTTCCCACGACATTGGAGTAGGGAACATTCTTCATAATATCTTCATTTCAATCAATTTGTTCTGCAGTGGCAGAGCATAGTTTAAGGTGAGCTCCAAGAGGAGTAACAACATGCTTTGACTGAGACATGTTGTAAGTCTCAAGAACTTGGTTCAAGTAGCATTACTGTGATAACCATAAGGCACCAACTTCAATGTTTATGATGATTTCCACTCCAAGTATCTTCTTAGCAGCTCCTAGGTCTTTGATCTCAAAACGCTTATTGAGTTCTTGCTTCAGCTTGTTAACGGACTCCATACTTTTGGCAGCCGTAAGCATGTCATCGACATAGAGCATCAGATACATCTTGGTGTTGTCAGGTAGGAGTCTGATGTAAGCACAACTATCGTAATCACTTCTGACAAACCCAATCTCAGACAGGTAATTGCCGAACTTCTCATTCCACTGTCGTGGTAATAGCTTGAGTCCATAGAGAGACTTGTATAGCAAGCATATCTCATTTTCTTTGAACATTGACTTGTACCCTTCAGGTGGCATCATGTATATCTTTTCTTTCAGCTCACCATGTAGGAATGCTGTCTTGATGTCTAATTGATCCAGTTCCAGATTTTCTTGAGCAACGATTGATAACAGGATCTGTATGGACACATGTTTCATTATTGGAGCAAAAACTTCATGATAGTCAATGCCTTCTCTCTGTGCATAGCCTTTGGCCACGAGTCTGGACTTGAAACGTGGTTCTTCGACTCCGAGAATCCCAAGTCTATACTTGTAAACCTACTTGCTCTCAATGATTCTCTGGTATTTGGGCATTGAGACCACAGTCCAAGTGTTATTCTTGGTCTGAGACTCCATCTCTTCATCCATTGTGGTTTTCCACTTACTCCAATTCTTATCCCACTTTGCATCTTAATAGCTTTCGGGTTCCAAGGCCTCACCATCTTCAGTGGTGTACCGAGCTTCAGAGAAGTAGTCATCACCATCAAAGCGTCTAAGAGAATGTACTTCTCGTCTGATTCTATCTCTGGCCAGGTGATAACTTAGAGGTGAATCCCGCGTATCAGCACCATCCTCTGTGTCACTAACCGCGAGAGTGGAGGAGCTTGGAATAAGAGTTGCAAGAATAAGAGTTGCAAGACTTGAGATGAACTGTCTAGATTCTCCAGCCGAAGTGTTATCACTTTCTGACTCCAAATCAAGATCTAAGACTGAATCGTGTTGATCTTCTCTTTCCAATGCAGTAACTGATTTCTCTTTCTGTAACAAATCCTTGTAGGCTGCATTCTTGAAATATCACAGTCCTGTTGACTACACACTTTCTTTCTTCTGCCAGCCAGCTCTTATAACCGTTTACCCCGGTTGGGTAACCAATCAAAACTCCCTTCTTGGCTTGTGGACTTAGTTTCCCATCATCCGTATGAACAAAGACCACACAACCAAAGGGTCTTAGGTAGCTATAGACAGGAGGTTTTCCATACCATTTCTTGTATGGTATCTCGAAATTGATAGCTGACGAGGGTGTTTTGTTGATGAGTATGATTGCTGTATGGGTGGCCTCAGCCCAGAACTTCTTAGGAAGGCCTGAGTCACTTAGCATGCTGCGAACTTTCTCTATGATGGTTTGGTTCATGCGCTCTGCAACGCCGTTCTGTTGAGGAGTGAAGGCTGTGAGAGCCGAAACTCACACTGTCAAAACTTATATTTTGTGGGGGGCTCGAAAATTCTATTTTAAAGAACTAAAAGACCAAAAATGCAAAAAGAGATATTTTATTGATAATTTCCGAAAGTACAAGAATAATTAGCAAAAGCTGAAAAGTCTTATATTGTTAAAGCTCTTAATACTCGGATTTTGGATGGGTTAACCCTTACATGAACGTACATATATATACTGACAATCCTAGGGTGCTAGGACTTCAGTTTTTTGATGTGGGACTTTGTCCTTTCTTCCCAGCCGCCGACCCAACCTTTTGGGCCCGATATCCGGCCCGAGAGTCTTCCGTGATCCGTCTGCGCATCCTGACCCAAATCTGGCCCGCCGATGAATAGTAAACCGTGAATAGTAAACCGGTGAATGGTAATCCGATGAATAGTAATCCGACTCTCGGTTTAGACTTAGTTCGATTTTTCGGTTAACTTTATCTCGAGATGAATAGTGTTTTAACGGTTTTTCCCGTGTGAACAGTATTCCGAAC